>JAMKPW020000001.1:600000-878914 GCA_024184665.2 Zalaria obscura | reverse complement strand
AACCCTAACCCTAACCCTAACCCTAACCCTAACCCTAACCCTAACCCTAACCCTAGTGCTTTGGGGTCTGTAGGAAGGGCGCCAGTTGTGAAAACAACTGTGTCGTCTTTGACTCCCATGTTGAGCTAGAATGCGATAGTCTATAACGTAAAGCGATGGGAATTGGTCGTGCTACATATGTTGGATGCGTGACAATTGGCCGGATAATGCCGAGTACGGCCGCTCAGATTCGCTATAGCACATGGCAAATTCAAGGGATTATGCAGTGACTCTTGCTGTGGCTTACATACCAAGATGCGCGTATCCCGTCAATGTATGGCGTAATTCTTAGCATAGGCAGGTGGTTCTCCTCATAGCACATAGTACTGCTCACGAGCGATCGTCGATCGGTGGCCGCACTGTCGGGCAGGGAGCAGAGACTCCGGGCAGGTAACCGGTCGATGTTGGGACAGTAGAGCCAAAGCATGAGAGGATGATGTGATTGCTCCTGCGCGCACGCAATGACGATGTCCCAATTGGGGTGACTTTATGCATAGAGGAAGAACACTTACACGACTCGATTCTGTGTTATCTATCAACGTCGCTGGACCGTCGGTAGGAATGCTCTACTTTTCTAGTCATGTCTATTCTCCTATCAAAGGCGAGTGTTTGTTTGGCTGAAGATGATGAGCACGCCATTATTGTCGTGGATTTGCGAAGTTTTATGGGTACGTACCAAGAACGGGCGGGGTACCAGTCGAGTCAGCTGTCTCACCTTAACGTACAGTATGGATGGTCCTTCAATATTTGCACTATTGAAACTCGTATTAGATGCGTCCTGGGGCACAATGTGATGATAAATCAATATCAAGATAGAATCCCTCAAGTTTCGTCTTTTCGCTATATCCCATCATTGCGTGACCTTCCATCTCATCATCGTAATCTAAGCTTCATACTCGCTCAATATGGCTGAAGTCCTTCCTGCTCAGGGTCATTTCCCTCACACAAACGAAAAGGCTAGCCTACACTATGAACAGGTCAAAGAGACTACGGCAGAGCGTAAGAAGACTCTATCGTGTGAAGTAGCCAAATCAATCTAACATGTCTTCACAGTGGACTGGGCCGACCTAGTGACCTTGGACCTTTCAACCTTCTCCACCCCAAAAGGCAAAGAGAAGCTCGCAAAGCAACTCTCATACGCCATTCAAGAGATTGGCTTCTTCTACATTGTCAAATTCGGACTTTCTCAGCAACAGGTCGACCGTCAGTTCGCAATTGGCAAAAGCTTTTTCGAGCTGCCAATAGAAGAAAAACTACTCTACCGAGCCGATCTCGAGAATGGTGGCTACAATGGATACAAGCCCAAGGGGCTCCGTCAGATCGTTCCCGGTCAGTTTGACAACACCGAGATCTACAACATCCCAAAGTTCATCCCAGCATTTGAACGACCTCAGCCAGAACTTATCAAGGAGAACTGGTCCGAGATTTCTAAGTTTGGAAAACACATCCATGATGAAGTGGTCACCAAGCTGCTCACTCTTTTTGCCATTATCCTCGAGCTTCCAGAGACGTTTTTCACTGATCGTCACCGATACTCGGAAAAGTCAGACTGCCACTTGCGCTATATGAAGTACCACAAGCGATCAGCAGAGACCAACGAGAAGCTCAACAACGTCTGGGTCAAAGGGCACACCGACTTTGGAAGTCTGACACTCTTGTTCCGCCAACCAGTTGCCGCACTACAAGTCAGGACACCACAAGAGACGTGGAAATGGGTGAAACCCTACCCTGGAAGCATCACAGTCAACATTGCAGACTCGCTCTCCTTCCTGACCAATGGCTTCTTGAAGAGCTCTATTCATAGAGTCGTTGCGCCACCTGCTGATCAAGCCCATCTGGACCGTATTGGTGTGTTGTACTTTGTGCGGCCAGAGGACAAGCTACCTCTTGTGCCCGTGCAGAGTCCCGTTCTGGATAGGTTGGGCCTCAAGCCGGCTGAGGACGGAGGCGATGTGCTCACTGCGGGTGAATGGGTCAAGGCTCGGGTGGCGGCCAACGTTTCTGGGAGGTTGTTCAAGGATGAGAATGCTCACGAACAGGAGATCATCAAGGGTCGAAAGGCTAAGTACTATGATTGATAGATTGGTCCGAGGAAGTGCTCAAAAGCGACTTGTAAAAGTTATTGTTTCAACACATTCGTATAATTCTTGACGTTCACGTCCATGGAATCCTAGGCTTGATCATGTTGTGCCGTTTAGTCACAAAAGGATGAGGAAAAGCGGTGCTTAAAGACCAAGGGGTCGTTTCTCGTGATGTAATGTCTTGTATGGTCCGTATACTCAAGAGGTTGTATTACGAGGTACGAGAGTCTTTGAAGATAGATAATCACGATCATGCTAGGAGATCATTTCTCGGGATGCAATGTCATGTATAGTCCGTACGCTCAAGACGTTGCATCATGAGTCACAAAAGTCTTTATATTTCGAGAAGATAGATGGGTTGTCTAAGAGCTAGCTCGCCTAATCAAAATAATTATTGACCTTCAAGCCCTTGAACTCAAACGAGGTCCCTTCACGCTTGTCCAATACCGTCTTGAAGTGGACATCCTTGACGCGGGCTCGTACATACTCAATACCAGTGGCCACAGGTCCGCTTGGATTCTTGTCTTCCTCGGTCAGAAGCCCCAGACGATCGAGAAGAGGCGACGGCACTGCTTTCATTGGCGCAGTATCGCTAGGCCTGGAGAAGTATAAGAGGCCGAGACGAGGGACGTTGATCTGATCCTTTGGCGGCGTCACCACACGGTGAATCGTCGACTTGACATATCCTGAGAGCTGGTATTAACCCTACACATGGCACAGAATGGTGATTGACGTTACCCTTTGTGAGAAAGCTCAAGGTGTCGGCTGCATTACATGTGATTCCACCATCGACCGGCTTGACGTACTTCCACTCGCCCTCTGGAGTACGGATCTGAAGCCCTGCGACGTGCTGAGAAAATAGAAGGGTCAAGCTACCGAAATCAGTGTGTCCGCCCTTGGAGTAGCCCTGCGCGCGGTCCCATTCGTCCTGTGTTCTCACGTTGTAGATCATGTACCTCAGATGGTCATCAGATGGCTCATCATAAGCATGAAGATTGAGCAGGTAGTTTTCTGGCAACTCAAGTATAATCGAGATCAAGATGAACAATTTGCGAACAACCTTGTCAAATACATCGCGGTGGAACTTTGCAATCTCGGCATAGTTCTGGCGAATAATCTCATGCTTTGGCACATCATCGTACTTTGGAATCGCCTTCGGAATATTCAGCATCTCAATGTTCTCCTTGACTCCAGTGTCGCCGATCCAGCGCGAGTTCTCGCGGTAGCCAAAGTACTCTCCTTCGGCAAAGTTGCAGGGAGCACGACGCTTCTCCTCGAGCGGCTCCTGGAAAAAAGTGTTCCCGATACTGAATTGCTTGAGCACGCGGTCATCTTCAAGGCCGGTATTGACGACACTCCAGAAGCCAATGCGATTGACCGCGTCCGCGAGTTCGGCCGCGAGGGCTTGCTTTCCACCTGGCTCATCAAAGCGGGAGAGGTCGATTTTGGGAAGGGGTGCCCAATCCAAGTTCTCTTTTGTCTGAGAGGGACGACTCCACGGTTTGACAAGAACTCGATCGGTCGGAGGGGCTTGGGTGTAGGTTTCTGTGGCTGATGGGGCCATTTTGAGATGTTTTAAGTAGTGCTTGCAGATCGAGAAAGAGAGATACGAATGCTGATGTGGTAAACGCAACCTTGACTGGAAAAGAGAGTCAAGAGATCGTCAGATACTTAACTGTCACATCTCTTTGGTCATATATAAGTGAAGCCTGTTTGATGTTGTGTTGCTTACATGTACCTTACTCGCGGTTTGGAGATGCAGGTTGATACGCCATTCTTGGCGCTATCACACCACACTACTTGCATAGGCTCTAACACCACTACGGAGATGATAAGCGATACCTCTGACAAGTTCAGCTCTTTAACATGCCTATGATCGTTTCTCGTGATGTAGTGTCATGTATAGTCTATACGCTCAAAAAGATGCATCACAAGAAACGAGAGACTTTGTATATTTATTTAGTCCATAATCTGTCTAGATTAAAGCCCGGTCGAGGGACTGTTGACGTGAATCTATATCGCTGCGCCAATCTGGTGTAATACCACGACTTTCTACTCTTACAACAACCAACACTGTTGTTATGACTACTACCACCTGAACCAGTAGACCTTGCGGGATCCTCCTTTTGCTACATATGCCTGCAGTCATGCAATGTAACCGTTATGGATCCTAACATGGAACATACCGACTTCTGGCTCACGAATCATGCATTGCATGTTTTTCAACTCGTTAGACGAATCCTGAGCTATCCTTTCGAGCACGCAATGGTAGGTGGCTGCAGCAAGTTCAGCTGGCGAAATCCACGATATCTCATCACGCAATCCCGGGCAATAATAAGGTAGGATTGGTTTCTTCAAGATCAAGCACGTCTTTTGAAGATGCCATAGCAGGATACAGTCTGATAAGGTTCTGTCTTATAAGTATGCAGTAGTGCCAGGTCTGGTAAGGAGATCCAGTGCGAGGCTCTCCTCGCTCGCTTACCACTCTTAAATATGTCTTCAAAGGAAGCGGAAGCTACGGACTACCAGTCGTCCAATGGCGAAGAGGCTCTAGACGTCAACAGCGACCACTACAAAGCAGTCGAGAAAAGAGCACTGCGCAAGGCTGACTTCTGGCTGGTCGGGTTCTACTCGCTGGTCTACATCTTCCGTGTCATCGACTCCTCCAATTACTCTAATGCTGCGATCCTCAACCTCCACGATGGCACAAACATCAAGCAGGAGCTACATTTCAGTCCGTCACAATGGGCATGGACACTCTCGATCTTCTCATACAGCTATCTGTTCTTTGAACCCACTAACACTATTCTCTTGAAGCGCTTCCGGCCTTCTCGGTGGATGTTTGTCCTGTAAGTCGTCAACATCATTACTTCATACGACGCACAAACGCTTATCTTATATAGCATCCTCAGCTGGGGCATATGTGCATGCCTTGTCGCAACAGTGCAAAACTTCCAAGGCATGATGGTGGTTCGCTTCGCCATCGGCCTGGCAGAGGCTGGATTCTATCCTGCCGTCTTGTACCACATGGCATTCTGGTACAAGCCATCAGAGATGCCATGGCGTATCGCGCTTTTCTACTCGGTTGGGCAACTTGCATCGGCACTGAGCGGTCTGCTGGCTTTTGCCATTGGCTTCATGAATGGCCTGCAAGGCATCGCTGGATGGCGATGGCTGTTCTTAATTGAAGGCCTTCCGGCTATCATCTTTTCAGTTGTTGCTCTCTTTGGACTACCAGACTATCCAGAGACAGCTCGTATGCTTACTGACGAGGAACGTGGCGTTATCCTACGTCGACTTGCTTCCAATGCTCCTTCTGGCGAAGGCAAGAACTGGAACTGGAAGGATCTGAAAGTTCTATTTGCGGATCCTACCCTATATACCTTTGCAATCTATTGGATAGCGCATGGTATTGGTGGATTTGGCGTCTCATTTGCCCTCCCAACCGTCATCTATGATCTCGGCTTCACTACCACGAGTCTGTCGCAGCTCATGAACATCGTAGGTAGTGGCAAGTTCCATGAAATCCAAGATATGTGCTCATACATGAATCACAGCCACCATATGCTGCCTGCTTCCTATTCCTCAATACCATAGGCTTCATGCTCCATAAAAAGTGGATCAGACCATGGACTACGGCTGTCGCAAGTATGTGCGCCCTTCAAGATTGAATGAAATCTATGCTAATATTCCTGCAGTCGAGTCAACCACAATCATCTGCTACATACTTCTACTCACAGTCAACAACGCCGTGGTCAGATATCTCTGTCTCATCGTGGCCACCGCATGTGCAGGCTCAGCATACCCTGTCATTTGGCCCGAACGTATCCGAGCACTGGATGGCACAGTCGCAGCAGGCATCGGCATTGGTTTGACCAACGCAATGGCTCAATTTAGTGGCATTGCCGGACCTCACATCTACAACACTGTCTTTGGGCCTCGCTACCACGTTTCGTACGTTATCTGTCTATCGTTCTTGGTCGTTTCAATCACGGCGATCAATGCGTCGTGGTTCCTGGTCTGGAGGAAGGATAGAAGGGTTGCGGCGTCTGCCAGAGATGGAGCTCTGGCCATCGAAGGTGGGTGAGTGTCGAGTTTCCAAAAGTGGGTACCGTGGTAGTTCCCACGCAGATTTAGGATGGTCTGGTAGTATAGGGTGACAAATGGTTGGAGCTCTGCTCAGGATGGGATTAGATATCGACAACTAGATTCTATATTCAAAATGACTTTCTCATGGTCCCGATGAATCTGCTGGGGTCGTTGATCGTTGTACAATCACTACCATGCATTCACGGTTCTGAACATGATGTAAAGCACTGGGTGATTAGATATTTCCTATCTAGTGCTGGTGATCATGGCCATGCTCGTGCGCATGGCTATGCGTGTGGCTGTGATCGTGACTATGATCATGAGCATGCACATGGTCAGGCAAATTCGCATGCGTCGGATCAACCCATTTGACACTCTCAGGCGCCTCAGCAGGCACAAGACCCGGCAGATTCACCGCAATAGCCTCACTATCACTCCTCATCAAAACACACTCCAACGGCTCGTCTTCCAGCGCGTTGATCTCCTGGTGTGGCACATACGGTGGCACGTAAATGAAGTCACCAGGTCCCGCTTCGGCTGTGAATTCGAGCGCTTCGCCCCATCGCATGCGTGCTTTGCCTTTTAGTACGTAGATGACCTTGAATACAATCAGTCGTAGATGTCTGAGAGGGAAGACGTTGACTCACTGATTCGAGATGGCCGTGGTGGTGGGCGCCTGTCTTTGCGTTTGGGTGGATTGTCACTGTGCCTGCCCAGAGCTTTTGAGCTCCGACCCTGGCTTTGTTGATTGCTGCCGCTCGCGACATTCCTGGGTGATCATGTCAGGTAAAGTCATTGAGATGGACTGTGAGATATACCTGGTGTTTGAGCTGTGCTGGAATCGAGGCTGTCGCCTGGGATCACTCGTACGCCCGATTCCTTCCATTGATCCTCTGGAGGAGCAATGGGCGCGGCTTCTGATGATTCTGCCATTTGTGCCGATGTCAGCCAACGGAATGTCTTCTTCGAGTTTTGCAGGGTCTGTTGCTATGAAAGAAATGTGTTTCCAGTTGTGTTGGATGTTCAACTACATGCTACTTGGCGTCAATTGCGTGATCATCCTGCGTGATTCAGGAACCGGGAAATATTATAGTTCAGGTTTTAACCCCACTCCTCGAGTAGACTAAGCCGATTATGGATATGTTCTATGAAAGGTGTAATACCATAACTGTATATATATAATACAGGCTATAGGGGCTAAGTTTTGTATTAGGGGACTATATAGGCATTACTCAGTCGCACTTTGCTCTTCGTCTATAGTACCTAGCTAAGACAACTCGATTTGTATAGTAGAGACATTAGGGCGTACGCCGCCTATCAGGGCAACTATAGGCCCAACTTTTATAGCATAACGCCGGCCTAGCTTGTGATAGCGGCGTCTTATAAGGCTTTAGGTGGAAAGTCAAGGGCGTGGAAGTCAGGGAAAGAAGAAGTCGATATCAACTGTGATATCTTCGCCTAACGCTTGGCATCGCAGCACCCCGCAACATAATACTTGGATAGCCTTATCTCTAAAGAGCACCGTTAGCTATGGCCCGATTAGGGTTTCAAGTCCGGGTCATCTTCTGCAATTGGGGTGCCTATATTAAGCAGTCCATAACTATCCCCGACACTCTTACACTCTGTCGAAGCGCGCTCATCTCTGTCATCACCTCTGAACATTCCAGGTTTTCATTACAATGGTAGCTCAAGTAGTCACAAGGCGACACCCTGCCCCTCTTGATCCAACTTACGAGCCGGACGTTGCCATCACCAAACTTCCAGCCACCGCACCCATAGAAAAGATTCTTGCCGTTTTGGACCGTGATGGCGGCCTCATCCTCGAGGACTTCGCCAGCCCGGAAGAATTAGTTAATATAGATAAGGAACTCAAGCAATCCGAGAAAGAAGAGGACCGACAGCCGCACACTGGCTTCCCGCAGATACCATCTGAAACACACCTCGTGGCTGGCTTGGTCGGAAAATCCAGGACCGTGGCTGCCCTCTGCGAAAGGCCGGTGCTTAGCCAGCTTCGGGAGGAGATCCTAACGGAGCATTTCTCAGTGACTCGTGAGCAGTTCACGGATCAGTACCGCATCGATCCTCTACTTAGCATCAGTTTGTCGTTTCAGATCGGTACAGGTGCGCCACGGCAGGCTCTCCATCGCGACGATGCTGTGCACGGTATCAAACATGACGGGCCTTTCGACTTGAAAAAGGCCAGTCAGTTTGCATGTTTAATAGCCGGTTGTCGGACGACCAGGGAGAACGGGGCCACCATGTTCGTCCCAGGAAGCCACCGGTGGCATGACAGTCGCCAGCCACGAGTAGACGAAATCTGCTTCGCTGGTATGTATCGAATCACAGGGGTGCGTTACAATATCTCCAAGCTGACTGTAAAGTAGAGATGGACCCTGGCTCGGCCTTAATCTTCATGGGCTCCGCATTCCATGGCGGCGGTCATAACTCCGTTCCAAACACGTCTCGCATTGTGCATGGGCTGTTTTTCGTCCGAGGGATCTTCCGACAGGAGGAGAATCAATTCTTAGCAGTCCACCACAAGAAAGTGCTCCAGATGACCCCAACCATGCAGAGCCTTTTGGGTTACAAGAAACCAGACTCGTCATTAGGATTAGTGGAGAACAAAGATCCATGCACTGATCTTGCGGGCATGTTTCAAAGGCTCTACGTATAGATACAGGTCACGCACTCGAGTTGTAAAACTGTAATGATGCACAGCTCACTCCCGCAGTTTGTTCATTGCGTACGACTCTGTTACAAATGCTTACAGAACTCGCACTTTCTCGCCTAGAAACGTGCTGTCGCTTCTCTGTCTCTAACTCGCACTGCTCGGATCAGGTTAGAGGGCTACGGGCTCCTAGTTCGCTACTTACCGGGAAAGCTTCATGTCTCATTTTGCGCCACCGTGAGCAGCCTGTACAATCTGAACAGTAGGCAAACATCGAAAGGTCTTACATGTCCATGAGCATATCATGTCCTTCGTAGAGGTTGCTCTGGGTGAGTCCGATGCGCATTGGCAGGAGGGTACCATCGAGGACGCGCCTACGTCTGATCCATCCTCTTGCAGTAGAAACACGCCGTTCGTGCAGGCCGTACTCAACACTGGTCGGGCTAGCAAGGGCTCCTATAACTACTAGCGAAAATAAAACCAAGGAGCGAGTCACGACGACCCTAGACGCTTGGGGGCTTGGCATAGCTGTGTGCCGAAGGGAGTTTGTTCAGTGAGGGATTCTGCCTGCCCTTGTCGGGGGCAGCCTTTATATGTTCTCCAGGGTTCAGCAATACCATCAGATGCTCCGGCTGCATGGGGGCTGGATACATATAAGCCGTGTTGTATGCAAATACACCGCAGTCGCTTGATACCCGTAGCTCATGTACGCCACATTGCAGCAAGATTTGGTAAAGCAGAGCTTTGGTAGGTGCCAATCCCGTAAGAAACCGCATTGTTCGCGGATGAGGTCCTTTTGGCCCGTCTAGAGTGCCCAAAAGCGACTTCGTATGTCAACGAGCTTTGGTTCATCGCTTTGCGCCTCGAGGTATTGACTCATCGAACTCAGTCATGCATTGTAGATGCGGGTGAGTAGCGGCGACAGGCTATGTATTGGGGCATGGTGAGGCTTGCCCTCTAACCCAGCCTTGCATCGTATATGCGGATGGGTAGCGATAACAGGCTATGAAAGGGTGGGCGTGGAGAGGAAGCTATGTCGATGTGGAAATGCCCAGAGCAACTGACCCCGGAATTGATCATAGTTGATCTGAAGCTCTATACTGAGGTTGTATATATGCTTCACGCGATAGGTCTCCGTGGTGTTGGGCAAGGAATAGGACCTCAGCTTTGGCGGGTCGCGGTGGATGTCCACGGTCTTACATGCATGCCAAGGCATATTCACAACCCGCGGCGGGCGAACACGGGAAGTGCTAGCAGCCGAGCTATGCCATTTTCAAGGACTGAACGCGTGAGTCCGCTTGTGATTGGCAATTTCCGAGATGCGTGCTCGTTGTATGTCCGAGCCGACATAAGGTAGGTAGAAAAATAACAATCTCCGAGCACGCTCGGCGATAAGATAAGATCGGCGCATCGTCACTCATAACGAGTCTTGATCTGATAACTTCCATTTCCATCTTATCGCTACATATAATAGTGGGCATGGCGAATCAGTCGTCACCTCTACCCCAGAGAAGGGCCAGGCAGGTATTGGCTTGTGCCCAGTGTCGACGTCGCAAGTTGAAGTGCGATCGCACCACACCATGTAACCGATGCGTAAAGTCGCTCTGTCCGGAGAGTTGCATATACACCACGTATAGCGAGCTGAAGAACTCCGAATCAAACGCCTCGCTTGGTAAAAGGAGGCGTACCTCCATTCCCACAGGCTCGTCCGAGGGAAGTCGCTCCGACCACGTGGGCCTTGGGCTTGGTCCAGAGACTGGATCAGAACTACTCCCAGCTTGCAACACAACGCGCGAACAGGACGATACTCGGGAACTGCAAAGTCACTTAGCATGGACGGATGATCTGGTTTCAGAAAAGCCGCCATTACATACACGGCTTGAAGATGCACAAGAGTGGGATGCATCCGATCACAGTCCACGAAAAGATGGGCTTCGCAACCAACACATGAAGAACTATCTTCATGGAAAGGAGTACAAGACAAAGGTGTTCGGTAGAACTCATTGGACTTCTACATTCGCACAGGTCTCATATATGTCACTAAAATGATCATCAGTCGGCTAACCCATAACAGATCGACCACGCGATGTCGACAATTGAGGAGTATAAAGTACAAAAACATCACGGTGAGGTAATGCCGTACTCACGTTGGTCCTCAATGAAGAAAACCAAACGAAAGGCTGAGGAGACTGCTGCGTATGACTATAACTCGGTCCTTTCCCACGCCTTCATCCCTCCGCGAGAAGTTGCCGATGCGCTGGTGGGTGCATATCTTGACACCTTTGAGTACACTCATCGAATATTGCATGTCCCTACGTTCGAAAAGCAATATGCTCAGTTCTGGACCGCGGTCACCGATCAAGGCTCTACATTCATTGCAAAGCTGCTCATGGTTTGTGCGGTTGGTAGTTTCAATGAGGCAGCGATAGCGAAATGCCCGGATACCCATGAACTTCTCAGAGAACAAGTACCAGCGTGGTTATCAGCTGTTCGTCAATGGCTGGATAAAGCAACGCAGGAAGCGGAAGAAGGACTTGGTACTTTACAGGTGCACTGTCTTCTTATCATTGCGCGCCAACTCCATGCAGACGACAGGGATCACCTATGGATATCAACGGGCTCACTTGTCAGATCAGCAATGACAATGGGCCTCCATCGCGACCCAAGCGCCTTCACCAGAATGATTCCTTTTACCGCTGAAATGCGTCGGCGACTCTGGTGTACAATCATCGAACTTGACCTGCAAGCATCTCACGACGCTGGAAAGCCAATGTCTATTCCCGATGGGGTCAGTGATTGCAATCCTCCTTCAAACCTTGATGATGAACAGGTCGGCGTTACACCGCCGACGGCAAAGCCCAACGAGTGTTTTACCAGGACGTCCTTCCAGATTGCTTTACTCAAGTCATTACCCGCAAGGAAGGAGGTGATCAGGCTTGCGAACGGCCTCCAAGCAAAGTCCTGTCGGGGTATCTTAACATTGGGTGCAGACATCACCAGAGCTCTTGGGGACCTACCTCCATGCTTGACCTTCTCGGAAAAGGGAGCGATAGGAAGCTCACGACCAACAGAGTTCGCAGCGGCATTCCTCGACCTGCTGATTCGACGCTTCCTTGCATCCGTCCATCGCCACGGAGCTACATTGGGAGCCTATGATCCGGCTTATCACTTCTCACGGGTGACCTGTGTAGATTCTTCCCTGGTCATATTGGCAACTTTGGGCCTCCTGAACAAACCCTCAGCAGTAGTATCACACACGCTTCGAAGCAGCTGCGGAGGGATGTTCGATCTTGACCTGCTTCATGCAGCAATCACCATCTGCCTGGAGCTTATAATGGAAAAGATAGATGTGGATACTTTGGGCTGTAGTATTCGGAGCCGGGTGTTTTCCGGACACAGCAATAACTTTGACAGAGAGAGCTTGATAGACGCAGTAGAAGGGGTCGTCAAGGCGCTCGAACCTAAAATTGTGCGCCACCAAGGTGACACTCATAAGTCGTATGTATTACTCCGGGCGGCCCTCAGTTCAGCCAAAGCACGCCATGATGGTGTCAATCCGCAGGCAGCTGTATCGGCAGAGATGGTGAATAGCATTGCCCGATGCAAGGATCTCTTACTTCAACAAGGCCGGCCTACTCAAGCAGGGCTGCAAGTGCCTGATTCAGAAGTAAGCTTGTTCCGTAAACCGCATTAACATCACTTTGTCCAATATACTGACTTCGGCTGGACAGTTGGTAGCGAACTTTACTAGTGGCTTGCGCGACGACTCTC
This sequence comes from Zalaria obscura, assembly GCA_024184665.2. Classification (NCBI taxonomy): domain Eukaryota; kingdom Fungi; phylum Ascomycota; class Dothideomycetes; order Dothideales; family Zalariaceae; genus Zalaria; species Zalaria obscura. The sequence continues at coordinate 866,266 of JAMKPW020000001.1, read as the reverse complement.
CGCAAGAAGCTTACAATGACCTTATGCCTATGGTGAGTGATGGTCCCTTAGCAACATCTCACCTGTGTACTTACAGTCTGCTTGGCAGATACCAAGTATAGACCTCGATTTTGCCAACACCGAGCACGACGATGCTTTTATATTGGCACTTGATTGGTTCCACGATTGTTAAATTCGGAATAGCTACATCAACACTTTGTATATATCTACCTGGACATTCACTTGTCCAAGAAAAGGGTCTACTCTTAGCTCTCTATACTATCAGCTTTCTACTCATCCGACAACATGGATATTACCTGGGCCGCGGGGATTTTGTGTGAACCGCGATCAATTTGAGACTACAAAGCTCGGGTCGGAGACACGTACAATATCATACTTAGGGTGCTCGGCCGAGCGAAGTTCGCGCCCCTTCGGACGAGGTGGCTGCCACCCGACAAGCAAAGGTACGGCCGAGCGTCTTAGACGTCAATGTTAAATGAATACGAACCGGACCTTCTACCTGGGATGTAATTGGGCAAATCGGCTCGGAGATGACTTTAGGTCCGAGTGAATGACCAGATTTTCAGTGTGGGCTGCGATGTCGCTCTTGGGCTGTCATAATCTCTCTCTATATATAATACGAAACCATTAGGAAGCCAGTCAATCTTTATCCAAGCTCAACCAAGTCCGCACCAAATCGCAATACTCTTTTATACTGTTGTTTTTTCTTCTCTAAACCATGGCTAGGCCCGAAGACATCCCTCGCAGCAAGTTGGCGCAGCCACCCCATTCGGAGCATCACGCCAATGGATCGACTAGTCCTGCACCCGAGAAAGCAGTGGAATCTGCCACGACAGCAGCTCACGACTTCCCCGAGGGAGGTGCCCGAGCTTGGCTAGTAGTACTAGGTGCTTGGGCGACAATGTTCTTCACCTTCGGCTACGTCAATGCATTTGGGTACGTATGAGGACTAGCTGGTCCAATATTCCAGATCACCTCTCATTAACGTGATGCTCTATTGCAGGATCTACGAAGCATACTATCTCACCACACTGGATGAAAGCGCATCCACTATTGCATGGATTGGTTCCTTCCAGTTCTTCGCCCTGTTTTCTGCTGGTAGTATTGCAGGGCCTCTTACTGATCGGTTCGGACCAAGTGTAAGCTTTTGATCACCGCTCAATGCCTCTGAATATCCTACTGACAAGTTTGTTCATTAGATCATCCTCTGGCCCTGTGCCACATTGTTCGTCGCGTCGGTGATGATCACCAGTGTTTGCAAAGAATACTACCAGTTTATGGTGGCACAGGGAGTCTTAGGTGGAATTGCCTGTGGCTTGATCTATTCACCTGCGGTATCTGTTGTAGGGCATTACTTTCACCGGAGGCGGCCCCTAGCAATCGCGGTTGCATCTTCAGGCTCCTCGCTTGGCGGGATCATCTTTCCCATCATACTGGAGCGGTTGCTTTACTCTTCCTCTATTGGCTTTGGATGGACAGTTCGGATAATTGGCTTCCTGATACTGGGGCTGTGCCTTGTGGCCTGCTTAACGATCAAGACGCGGCTATCATCACGAAAAGGACCCCATTTCTTGCCGGAAGCGTTCAGCAGCCCGGTATACTCTCTGCAGGTGGCGGGGTTATTCTTCGTCTTCTGGGGTGTCTTTGTCCCTATGTTCTTTCTCCCTGACTACGCTCAGAGCAAAGGAATGAGTCGCACTTTGGCTTGGTACACCATCTCGACGCTGAACGCAGGATCCTTCTTCGGTCGGCTCGGAGCCGGCTTTCTGTCTTCCTATCTCAACGTCTTCGATATCCTGGCATTTGCTTGCGGCGCCTGCGGTATTCTCATCTTCTGTTGGCTTCGCATCACATCAAAGGCGGCGATTATCATCTTCTCGGTCTTGTTTGGGATTTTCTCTGGAGTCGTTGTAGGCACATTCGTCACGACGATTGCCCATGCGGCGCCGCATCCTAGCAAAATCGGCACGTATACTGGAATGGCCCTCGGTATCCTTGGGCTTTCGGGACTGACTGGGGCTCCAATTGCAGGCGCACTAATCAGCCGCTATGGAGAATACACACAAGCCATGTATTTTGGCGGTTCAATGACTTTAGCAGGAACTGCTTTGATAGTTTGCGCTAGGTTATCGCATCTATTGAAGCGGGCGTGAAGATGTTGTACATAGATGTACATAGAGTTTGCAAAATAATCCGGCACAGCCTCTGCCCGAAGTATTGCTCTAACAACGCACAATCAACCAGCGTAGGGGGAAGTGCAACTGAAAGAAGTTGCAACACTTCCACCACTGAACGCACTAATCAGAGCCATGATAGCAGAATAGCAACCAAGACCACACACAACCAGTGCACCCAAGAAGTAAAAGATGTTAAACGAGGTCAACATCCACGTCTTCCTGTAGCCACGCATCCATCTCTTGAAACCCGAATCCACGCGAATGTATTTCTTAGTGGTCTCGTCGAAGTACTCTTCTGGTAGCATAGCACCCTTCTTGATTTCGAAGCCAATCTTCAGAAGTGCAGGGAATGTGTAGGTGAAGTTGCCGATACAGAAGGCACCGACAAGACTGCTGATATCGCCGAGCTCGGGCACAGCACCTGCCATCACAAAGGCAAGAGACCAGTAGGCGGGCACCATGAGAACCCACATGAGCTTGCCCCTCTTAGTGGTGAGGGCTGGGAAACCTATTGTATCGAATTAGTGATAAGGATACAATGAGAAGATCCGGCCCACTTACCGAGAAGCTCCATAAAGACATTGTTGTATACGACTTTGATGCCGATGTTTCCATAAAGAGCAGCAGCAATCAGACCACCAATGATAGACAAGATGTTGCCGGCAGTCTGATAGTTGTATGGGTTGATACTTTGGATGGCAGTGTTGTAGGTGTACTGGCCCTGGTAGGAGTATTGGAACAGTCCGAAGAACATGTAGGCGACATAGATGAAGATATCAGCGCAGAGCATGCCCTTCCAGAAATCCCATGGGTTGCGCATCTCGGCCAGGAGGTTGAAGAAGAGCATGGCACCACCGTAGGCGTAGATGATGGTGTTGATACCCTGGTAAGTACCGAGGAACCCGGTGCCACCAGAAGCGTAACCGTCTGGTGGACTGCCAGCGAACTTCCTGATCGGAATGGCGCTTTCAACTGTACCATCGGGGAAGTTTGTGTCACCATATGGAGTACCAGCACCGCCGAAGGAGCCAAGCATAGTCGCGTAATTTGGGCCGGAGGTGGCGCTCACACCGATGGCCATGAAGCAGACGATGATAGTCGTCCAGACAGAGAAGTTGGCAAGCCATCCGAACCTTTGAAGCGTACGAATCTGGCCGAGGACCATACCGAGGATAGCGATGATGAGGAGGCAGACAATGAAGCAAAGTCCGTTGCCGTTCGCACCGTCCTTGCCAATAGATATCTGGGATACGGATCCACCAAGACTCAGGACGAGCACAGCGACCAGCATGAACATCTGGAGACTCTGAAGGACGTTGATAAAATGCCTCATCTTTTGACCGAAGACGCGAAAGAATGCTTGGCCGAAATCGCGGAGAGGGTAGCGGTCGGAATCCATATACATGTAGACGTTCCACACGTACCAGCCAGAAATGGAAGCCATGAGACCGAAAACAGTGTAAAGAGCGACACCAGGCCCGTAGCCAGTGTTGGAGAAGGCCCATCTGCACGTCAATTAGTATGCTTATTCTCGGAATGGATAAGCCTCCATGTGCATTGTTGATACTCACGGTGCACCACTGGGACCCAGAATATCGGTGGTAATCAAGAAGAAGACAGTGCCCCAGCTAGCCGTCCTTGCGGCACGAGAGGCCTGCTTCCACTCACGGTCGGTAACAGTGGACATGTCGTTGTGGTTTCCCTCAGTGGCAACAGTACCAGCATTCACTTCGTGAACGTGGCCCTTCGAGAATCGGTTCTTGATGATGCCGCCAAGAGAGAAAGGCTCCTTTCTCTTGATAATGGTACCCTCGTACTCGCGTTCTTCAGCACGGGTGATTGAGGCGTAGTGGAGGTACTCCTCGAATAGGACCGAAGGGTCGTTGTGGACCTGATAGGCCTCGATGCTGAAGGTGCCAGCCTGGAGATCTCCCTCATGACCGTGGTCGAGGGTGAACTGTGCTGGATTCTTCTTCTCGTCACGAGGGTCACCACCATCGAGAGCCAAGTTGGCAAGGTTGAGAGCGGCCATGGTGTCTGGTCCGGTTGACGTCGAAGCTGTGCAAGCAGATGATAGGGCGCACCAGGAAACGTACAGGGGGGAAACAGATTATATACGCGAACTGCAACAACGTATACGAGCCGCGACCTTGTAAGTTATCTCGCATGGTAAACGACGGAGACTCGCGCATGAGTCCCAAATAGGCAGGTAGTATATTCGACCCACTGGCGATTAGGACCCTAACCCCATACCCCCGGCTTGAGATTGTCAAAAAGGCTTGGGTTATCAGCTTAGTCCTGAGTAGTGTGAGGCGTTACACGACTACGCTGCGAACGGTGCGGTGGCGCACTGCCCAGGAGTGACCGAGGCCTCTTGACAGCGATAAGCATTGCACGCTAAAGCTTAACAGAACCATGTGGCGACTGTGTCGCAGAACAACCAGCTCCACACTTCCGGCAGGCGTTTCTTAGGACTGATATCGCCATTCTAGCTACTCAGAAAGGCCTGGGTGTGATCTTCAGAGGTGATAGACACTGTAGCCTCGGCAAGGCTTCCCTGACCACCTTCTAGAATAGTAGATCCACAACCCTGGGCTTCTGGAACACCTCAGCCGTCAGAGATAGACACTTCTTCTACTGTAATATTTTTTCCGGTCCTACGATAAGAGCGCCGCAGAACTCCGCGAGCTTACCATGCGAAAGAACAACATCGATTTATTCGTGCAATTGGTTGACACGCGTATGGATCGTGCCACAATAATCTGAGGTAGGTAGGTACGTTCGATAACGCCCAGCCAGCGGTCCAATCAGGGGCCACGGTTGCATCTTTCCGGCTAAAACAATCACGTACTCTACTACACCAGCCGCCTCTGTACACTTCATGCCGGACCCGTGCGAGTATTAGCGTATCCTGCACGCGAGATTAGCTTGATCCGCGCCAGGCGTTATTGTGCGGGTGGAGTATTGGAGGAGTGTCGTTGACCAGGTGTATTACTGATCTCGCGGCGCCCTCACGGCGTTCCTGCAGCGGCAGCTTACTACGCCACATTCTCTTTGGTCAATCTCAGTTCCCTATCTGCGAAGACAGGGATGGACCAATCCCAGATTCCTGGTCGTAGATGCGGACGGGAACCCCGAGACACCCAAGATAAGAAGCCGGAATTCGGCAGGAAGTTAGCCGAGACGCTAAAATACCGACCTTGGCTTCTAGAAGAGCTGCGATTGTACTCTTGTGTCCTCAAGGTAACGTCAGCAGTGTTGAGGTTCTGCTTTCTCCTCGCAGGTACAGAAGCAAGCCCATTAGATTGGGACTTGACAGGCTGTTGCCTCTTTACGGGCTTCGGCGGGGCTGTCAAGTGCCAGCATGCGATGTGGGCCTATCGTTACAGTAGGGCTTCTAAGTCACCAGAGCTGCCACGTATAGAGTGCAAGCAAACGCAATTCACTCTGCGGCACAGCCAGATCCTTCGTAATCCATATTCAGATTGTGCGCATCTGGCACGCCACCTATGGGCACTATGTTGCAATTCTTATCAGTGAATACGTGGAACCGGGGTGCAAGGTGGGAGAGTCGGACAGCGTAGGCTTGATCCTCACGAGACAAATCGAACCATGTCCTAGAATCTACATGTACGAAGTAGCAGTAAGATACGGCCACTACCGCCACTACGACTCGTGGGATGGTTGCATGCAACACCAGCATGTCACCTTGTTCCTACATGTACGATATGTAACTTAGTCTTATCTCTATGCACCGAAGCTTTCTTCCGCTTCTAGGCGTTCGATTACCGCCAGCCGAAATAGCGGGACCCCCCGGCCTGCGGCTGGACATCATCCCGCATATAACCGTGCTAATCCCGTCCGCAACGGCATCTCCACCTGTCCCTTTAGCTGTCGAGTCGACATTAGGCTCGTCAAGCCTTGTACATTTTGGAAACTGAAATTGCTCATCAGTCTTCCTTATCTGCAAGCCTGTAGAGTGTACAGTAGACATCGACCTGCTGTATTCGAGACGGAAGCAGTGGCTGAGCTGCCAAGAACTATATGCCTTAGGCACCTACCTACTGTAGACCTAGTGCTCCCTCTCCGAAGCTTGACTCCCCTTGAAATACGACCTGACCGGCTCTCGGCTCAGCATCAAAGTCTTGGCCTTGAGAGGAGGCAGGTTGGTCCGGTCTATGGGCAGCTGCCTTCTACTTGCGCCAGCGACCTCTTGGATATCGTACAGCATCCATGTATACAAGGCCATGCTCCCAACACGTGATGGCCCTGTCAAATCAAGAAGGCGAATGCGTTGAGTGAGGCAACTCAAGGATCAGAGTTGATGCAGAGTCAGGCCATCCTTCATATACGTTATAAGGTATTGCTCATATTTGCGTTGACTCATCTATCTCGCTCCCATAGCGCACTCGAAGTCTTTCTGCATTGCTTCGCGACATACTCTTCACAATCTCCACCCTTCGTGGTATGCCGAGCTTGCCAGACGTATGTCTCTCATTCAATGTCCAAACAGCGGCGTAACTCGGACGCCCAGACGTCTTGTCCTAGCATCGAAGATGCCATGCAAAGGGAGATGCTGCCTATGGATTTCCAGGTATACCTGTACGATTCAACTTTGAAACCCTATTCCGAAACTTTCGAGTATTCGGGCAAGGTCTCCACCTAGTAGGTGCAGAGAGTCCTGGAGGTGATCATGGCATCGTAGGGAACTGGGAAGACAGTCTACAAGAAGATGACCACTGGACTCGAGATCGGAAGCAGACTGGTCAGTCCTCGCACGAGCAGCTTTACTCTGTATAATATCTTGATATAGGTTGAAGCTTCTCAAGGAAAGAGTAGGTATCTTAAGGTAGGTACTGTACGTAAGTTTGCTCAGAGCTTGGCGCCGAGCTTGAAGCTGTTTGAGCCTAGGCGCAAGACAAGTAGAGAGAGATAGGATGGCTGTTGAAGAATGCAGATGATTAAATGATAGGAACACCATGAAGGCGGTGCTGGCTCTATGCCTAGCGATTTTTTTGGGCACCATACACGCAACCACCATATATGTAGATACCTAGGTAGCCAGCAGAGAATACCGAGCGAAAACTCCAAGGCGGGGTTGATATATATAGTCATAAAGCGGATGTAAGACAATCGCACCCTGTCTTTTATACATGGACCAAAGTGATGGAGAAACTTCAAGCTTCACATTCTTATCCCATGGTGCGGGTGTGGTGGTTTTAAGCTTACCGTGGGTGATGACCTGGAACGGTTTGGCTTGCGGGGTGCGGCTCTGGACTCCTGGAGCATGCATGCGCCTGAATGCCTCCCGAGGCTCGGGAATGAGAGCCAAGCGACCAGGAGTCAATACGACGCTACACCTCCCTCGACACTGTTTTCGCCCTTTAAATGTGTCGCCCTTCTTCCTCATATTCATATCGATGAAGTTACCTGCCATCACGGTCAAGGCTCAACTGCAATAACAGGAACGACTCGAGTAATATCTGAAGCTTGAGCTGCTGACATCACGTCACGCGAGCCGCTCCCACCGACCCCAGATGCTTCGATAGGGCCACCAACACCGCCAATATGCTCCGTTATAGGAGGTACCGTGTATTCGTAGTGTTTGCCGTCATATCGATAATCGCACTGTACCACTTCGGTCGTTTAGGCTCATGGAATACCGCCAAAGCCATCGGAGCAGGCTCCTTGAAGCAATTTGGCTTAGCTCCCACCACCAGCATACCTCAACCCGCACCTGAAATTGCCGAAGAGACGCGAAGTCCGGTCGGAAAGCTTGCTCAAGAGGTGGAGGAACCATATATCACCCCCGCGCCGGTCGCTCAAGAGGAGGTCCCTACGAAAGAGTTGATACCATCCACATCATCGACCGCCTTAGCGCCAAGTGAGCCAACAGCTGCACCAGACTCAGTATCTGGTACGAAGCAAGAGGATGTGGAGAGACTGGAAACAGCACCTGAGTTCATAGCAGTGGATGATCCGGAGAAGGAAGGACAAGGCAGAAAGGAAGTGTCGCAGCCTTCTCATCTGCCTGTCATTCATTGGACGAAACAGCCGGAACATTTCCCAGTGTCTTCGACCATACAACTTCCCTCTGGCACTCCTAAGCCAATCCCTCGCATTCAGCACGAGTTTACGACCGAGAGTTCTACGGAGCAGGAGGACAGGCTTCAGAAGCTGAAAGCTATAAAGGACGCTGCATCACACGCATGGGCAGGTTACAAGGAATATGCATGGCTGGCAGACGAAGTCAGGCCTGTCACTGGTGGCAAGCGCGATCCGTTTTGCGGCTGGGCCGCTACACTGGTGGATTCGCTTGATACTCTGTGGATCATGGGCCTGAAAGATGATTTCGAAGAGGCGGTCAAGGGCGTGGAGCAGATTGACTTCACTACAAGTAAACGCAAAGATCTGCCCTTGTTTGAGGTTACTATCCGTTATCTCGGCGGACTTCTTGCGGCGTACGATATTAGTGGCGGCCAATATAAGGTCCTTCTCGACAAGGCCGTTGAGCTTGCTGAGGTATTGATGGGAGCGTTCGACACACCAAACCGGATGCCTATGACTTACTATCACTGGATGCCCACTTTTGCTTCGCAGCCACACCGGGCCGGGGTCCGCGTGGTACTTGCCGAAATCGGCAGCTTAAACATGGAGTTTACTAGGCTGGCACAGCTCACCAAAGAGGCGAAGTACTACGACGCAGTAGCCAGGATCACGGATGCCTTTGAGGAGTGGCAGAACAGGGAGGAGAATGGGACTTTGGTGGACGGCATGTGGCCCATCTACCTTGATGCGTCCGGTTGCGAAAAACCCATGCAGATACAGCACTCGATGCTGAATGGGCCCCAGGGACTCATTGCTAGTGATGATGGTATCGTAGCCGGTGAGCCGGTAAAGGCTCAAGGCGTAAAGCCCGGCACTGGAGGTGTACCAGCTGGGACCGTCGACGGTAATGAAGAGGCCGAGCCCCTCCTGGGTGTTGGTCAGGCGGGAGTGGCGAAGATCGCGCATTGGGGCGATCCACTCGAAGAGGGTAGCCTTGATAATAAGGGCTCAAAGGACAAGTTGCTTGAGCAGGCAAATGCTATTCAAGGCAAGGACTCGTCCCTAATTGCTGCTGGAGAGGCTGGCAAGGCTAAAATTGCGCACTGGGGAGATCCTCTCGAAGAAGGGAGCTTGGATGACGATGCTGTCAAGTCTGAGGTTCGGTATGAGGTCCGCGGCGGTGAAGGAATCCACAGGCGGCAGCTTGTCGACGAAGCCAACTCGGCCCACAATAACCTGGATCAGTCAGCTACGCATAAGTCAGGCCAGGAACTGAGCAAAAATACCAAATCGAAGGAGCAGGAGGTTTGCATTCCCCGTGGTCTGGACTCTACCAGCAAGTACGGTAGCGATCAGTTCACTCTGGGCGCCATGTCTGACTCCACCTACGAATACCTGCCGAAGCAGTATCTTCTTCTTGGCGGATTGGAACCAAAGTATCGCACGATGTACGAAAAAGCCATTGACGCTGCGACAAGGTATCTTCTATACAGGCCTATGACGCCGGACAATCAGGACATCCTCTTCTCTGGCGACTGGCGTGCTTTCCACGAACCAGGCAAGGACGGCGAAGCGGGTAAATTCAAGGCCGAAGGGCAACATCTCACATGCTTCGCTGGTGGCATGTATGCCATGGGCGCGAAGCTCTTCGGGAGAGACCGCGACCTTGAGCTTGGGGCCAAGTTGACCGAGGGCTGTGTCTGGGCATACAATGTAACCGCCACAGGTATCATGCCAGAGGCGCTTGAGCTTGTGGCGTGTGATGATGCAAAGCATTGTAGGTGGAACGAGACGAAGTACTGGGAAGTCCTTGATCCATGGGCAGCGTCCAGGACCGCTATACCTGATCCTACGAAGCAACAGAGCGCTGCACATGCCACTGCCGCACCCGAGGATGAGGACGAGTCTTCGGCTTCATCAGTGCAACCTGAAATCCAACCTGTAGATGCGGACTTCGGAAGCGACTCCGCTTACGTGGCGAATACCCATTACAAGAGACAAATTGAGCTTGAGGACGACGATGATGATTTCGCAGTAGGACCTGCGAAACCACCTTCCAACGCTGGCTCTCCTGTCGTAGAAGCTGCGGAGCCAGTGACGAGTGTAACACCTACAGTAAAGTCGGCTTACACTCCAGCTGCGCCTCTGTCCCACGAAGAATTCGTGAAGAAGAAAATTCATGATGAAAGGCTTCCACCTGGCTTTGCAAAGATCACTAACCGGATGTACATTCTTCGGTAAGCCGCGGTTTCTTAGTTAATATGGTGGTCCGCTAACTGACAAACTTTCCAGCCCCGAAGCGATCGAGTCGGTCTTCTACATGTACCGCATCACGGGCGATCCGCATTGGAGGGAAGTTGGATGGAACATGTTTACATCTATTCAAGACCACACACACACAGACCATGGCAACTCGGCTATTGACGATGTCACAATGAGCGCGCCGGTGCTCAAAGACCAGATGGAGAGTTTCTGGTTGGCCGAGACGCTGAAGTATTTCTTCCTGCTATTCAGTGATCCGGGGGTGGTGAGTCTAGATGACTGGGTGCTCAATACTGAGGCGCATCCATTCCGGCGGCCAAAGTAAAGGACGGTTATACTTGCGGCTGGGCGTCGAGAGGGGTTGGTCGCGCTGATTTATTGCGACGGAGTTGGGGCGATATACCAATGCATGGGATGGCGTTTAAATGTGTTTCAGATAACGGTTCAAGAATATAAGCAAAATACGTTCAGTTATGAACCTTGACATCAAACGGAGGTGCTTAGACAAGCAGATCCCCATTCCTGTTGACAAGCCTGACATTCACCTCCCCACCCACAAGCTTCGCCTTATCCACAAGCCCATCAGCATCCCAGCCGAAATCCACCACTCCTCCCCCTCTGATCCTCAACCCTCGAACGTTACCACCGGCCCACGCTTTCGGGATGGCCGGCCCTAACACCACGGTTCGGGGTCCCCATTGGCCATAGGCCAGGGACAGGTCCACGACCAGCATACTGAGCACAGCACCCACGTAACCAAAATTCGCGTCGATCTGAAACGGTTCGTTGTGTCCACTGTACATGCTAAGCAGATTGGCCGCCATGTTTTCCTGCAAGGTCAGACGGAGCTCATAGTATGCTTGGTCCGTGTTATTCAGTCGGGCCCAGCAGGCGCTGCGCCAGACCTTCTCCCATCCCGCGTTCGCGTCGGCGATGCCCGGACCGCGGGACCAGAGCGTCGTTGTGACGGCCGAGGCGATGGTGCTGTTGGTGTACCCGTTGAGGTAGGATGATAGGGAGGAGCCGGGATACCAACCCACCAGGTTACTGAGGTGGCGGTGTGTGTCGTTCTCTGCGTCGAGGTCGAGCTTCCATTCTTGGACTTGGCCCCAGGAGCCGATGTGGAGGCCTCTATCCAGGACGGCTAGGGACGAGGTGAGGGAGGTTATGAAGTCGGGATCTGGATCGTTTAGGATGGTCGCGAAAGCAAGGGCGTTGTCGAAAAGTGAGTGGATCAATTGCTGCCAGTGCGAGCATCCGAAAGTCGTAGGGCCGTGTTCAGGCGAGGAGCAAGGATTCACTACTAGCGTGCCGTCGTGGAAATAGTCGTCGTACTGGAGCTGGCTGAGCCAGAATTGGGCGATGGGTCTGAGGAGGGGGTAGCCGACGTTGCGAAGCCAAGCTATGTCGTTACTGTACCAGTAGTGGTCAGCTACGTGCAGCATCATCCACGCCGCAGATGCAGGGTAATCGGCCCAATATTCGTCGCCGGTCTTCATGCCGGTATGGCCGAAGATGTTGACCTCGTCGTGAACCACCCAGCCAGGGGCATCGTAAAGAAATTTTGCGGTTTGGGCTCCCCGCGGCGCCCACGTTTCTGCCATGTATCTCCATAATGCCGTCTGCAGATCTCCAAGGCCCGTTTGGTCAACTCCCCAATGGTTCATCTGTAAGTTGATGTTGGCGTGGTAGTCGGCTCCCCATGCATTTGAGAGACTGTATGCCCATTTACCCTGCAGATTTGGAGGTAACGAGTTGTCTCGCGACGCGGAGATGAAGAGATATCTGCCATAGTCGAATTGCAGGGATTCCAGGTATGGATCACTGGTTCCGTTGGCGTTATAGCTTTCGATTAGAAACGCAGTCTCTTGGCCGCTTGAGTTTGCTGTGTCGGGTATGTCTAATGAGAATTTCCCAGTAAGGGTGGTGAAGTCTGCAATATGGTCGTTATACAGCTCATCTACGCCTTTCAAGGCTGCCTTTCCCGCAGTGTCGATGATACTTGTACTTGGGTTCGGCCCTCGGAATGAAAAGTTCGCAGCAGCGGTGCCCTTCATCTCATCATAATTTGTCCCGGCAGAGACAACTAGTGTCAAGGCCTCACTGTCAGGTGTGACTTTTAGGACTCCACTGTGGCAACTGATTTGCTCAGCTTGCTTGGTCCTGTATACTCGTGAGCCTGACGACTGGACGATCTGTACTGTAGCTTCGTATATCATCCCAATCTCAGCCTGGGTGATCCCTCTTATACTAGCAGTCTGTGAAACGGCAGAACATGACGTGCTCACAAGAGATTTGTTCGATTGCTGATTCTCAAACGAGACCGAGACGGGCGGGAGCATCATGTTGCTTGGTGAGTGGAGATGATAGACGCAAACGGAATCCGGATAGGAGCACCAAGTGTTCCTGGACAACGTCAATGAATAAGGCTCCAAAGCCAGAAAGTGAAAGCAGAAAGAGACGCACGTTTGATACGAGCCATTGACTGATGTGAAGGCAGTTCTGTAGATACCGGTAGACAAGTCCAAAGACCTTCTATACTCGCTATACGAGGACACGCTAGGTATGGAGACGGACAGATTCCCTAGGACAGCATAGCTTCCATAGTTGTTGTCGTCTCCCATCAGAGCGGAAACGTTGCCAGTGCCGTTCTGGAAGATCCATGATCTGATTCCGGGAAGCGCAGATGCCACTGAATGTGTCGGATTGCCGCCGTTGTAGCTTGCATTCTCGAAAGGACCGCCACTCCATAGTGTGTCTTTGTTGATACTTAGTTTCTCTTGTCCTGGAATGCCGAACGGCAGTACTTCTGGTGATCAGCTACGACTTGAGATGAGATTATACGCTAGGGTACCCACATGCAAGTTGTCCGTTCCCTACAGGAAATGCTTCTCTAATGATATTGCTGAAGTTAGAGACGGGCTGACTCGACCACAGATTCTTCGAAGAACCAGTAGTGGCCCAGCTGATGAGTAGAACAATGAGAAAAAGGGGTCTTCCCATGTTCGCCCTTGCAGAATAGCCGGGGACGGCTACGATGACTGATACTGTACCCAGAGAAAAGTCCCTGGAAACAAGACATACCTTCACTTATATCTTCTTTAGCTATAGCCTGCCGTACTGAATTGTTCGTGTCGCGCGGGGTTGAGGGGTGAATACCTATAATGTAACATAATTCCTCCGGATCGGCATGCAATGTCACGAAGGCCCTGTTGATCATTGGAGTTGCATAGGCGAACACTGTTTAAGTAGGCCAGAGCAGCACCAAAGTAAGAATGCTAGAAAATACGACATTTTTCCATCTTCGTGCAGATATATACGCATCAACTCATGGTTGTCCAAGCTTGAAAGTGAAGTGGCTACATATAGCAATGACATTTATCTCATGAGAGGCACTGGCAGGCCGAGCCGCGTGCCAAGCTTTCCCCACGCTGGGCCGGCCCGCGTTCTAGCGGCAAAGGAAGCTGGATGATGTTTGATCTGAGCTTTTCTGAATGCGCAGTCCTGTCCTCTGTTCTACAGGTGTAAAGGCGAAGGTGACTGAACGAACCTGCCTTCTACCTCCTATTTAGAACCGCGACGCCTACGGGCTTCCTCCAACACACATAGTCTTCAGTCAAAGTCAGCATGGAGGCTTTCGCTGACTTCAAAGCCCTCCAAGACTCCATATCCGCCTCCCTTGTATCGACCACTCGTACTGCCGGCCAGATCGCTTCAGAGGACGTCAGCTTCCACCGTTCACTTGATCCTTCACTAGGCACCGTCTTGGATCGTCAGAATGCGCGGCTTCTTGCGCTTGCGGAACGTCTTCTCAGCAATGCGGCTTCGAATACGGAAGTAGTATGTCCGCCGCTTCCAGACGCCGATGCTGTCGATGGCAATTGGAGGGGAATCGTTGATGTGGTCGACAGTTTGCTTGAGAAGGCCGATATCAGCTTAGATGAATACACAGGCGCCGTGAAGAGGCTGAGTCCATCGCGGGAACAGGTAGGCTGAGCTTAATGTTTGTACCATGATTCTCACTAACCTCTTTCCAGACCCCTACGAAAGTGGCACCTAGGCAATCTAAGATTTTCGCTGCACTTCGCTCGCAAGACGTACCGAAGCCACAACTTCTCTTCCAGCACGTACCCACGAACGCAGAAACAGAGCCATTCAAGCCGCTTCTAGAAAGCAAGCCTCATGCGGCTGTACCCTTCGACGAGAGCCTCAAGACTAGAGAGACGGAAGATGGCTTGCAACAATATCCCCACCCATATGAGAATGAGATTGCGCAATACGAGTATCCTTCTCGCGTTTACACTCACGCGGATCCTATACCTTATCTCCCCTACGAATCCACTACGGCCACATTCGTCGACACGGAAGAAGCTGTGGAAGAAATGCTCGAAGAGCTGAAACAAGCGAAAGAGATTGCCATCGATTTGGAACACCACGATATGCGGTCATACATTGGCGTTGTTTCGTTGATGCAAATCAGCACGCGGAATAAGGACTGGATAGTCGACACATTGAAGCCATGGAGGCGGAAGTTGCAGTGTCTGAACGAGGTGTTTGCGGACCCGAACATCGTAAAGGTCCTACATGGCGCGTTCATGGATATCATGTGGCTGCAAAGAGATCTTGGCCTCTACGTGGTTGGACTTTTCGACACCCACTACGCGGCAAGAGCGCTCGGCTATACCGGAGGAAGTCTGGCCTTCCTTCTCAAGAAATTCGTCGATTTCGACGCCCAAAAGCAGTACCAAATGGCCGACTGGAGAATACGACCGTTACCACAGGAGATGTTCGAATATGCCCGCTCAGATACCCACTTCTTGCTCTACATATTTGACAACATGCGCAACGAATTGATTGCGAAGTCTGACTTTTCAGTACCAAACCACGAGAAGGACAAGATTCATGATGTGTTGGTGCGATCGAAGGACACGTCGCTGCAGACTTATCAACACCCTATCTATGACCCCGAACACGGTTTGGGAGCAGGAGGTTGGTACAAGCTACTAAGCCGAACCCCAGCCCTGCTGTCAAAGGAGCAATTTGCCGTGTTCAAGGCCGTGCATCAGTGGAGAGATCAAGTGGCTAGAGAACAAGACGACAGCACTCACTACATCTTGGCCAACCACAACATCTTCAGCATTGCCAAGGAGATGCCAACGGAGAAGCCAGCATTGTTCAGTGTGGCGCAACCTCTGACTCAAACTGTGCGTCTGCGATCAGATGAGCTTCTTGCTGTGATTAGCAAAGCAAAGCAGGAGGGCGCCAACGGACCGGACATGCATGCCGTGCTGAATGAGGTTAACATCAAACTCCACGGTCCATTAGCATACGAGATGCCAGCGCCAAAGACCAATGCACAGCCAGCAGTACCTTCAGGACCGACCATCGCCACAGGACCGGCCTTGAATCGCATTACCAGCCAAGCGGCAGCCGGGATTCGCAGCACCATCTCACGCTTCTGGGGCTCTGCGTTCTCCAATAGCGGTGGCCAGAAGCGTCCATTGTCGAGCGCCACGCTATCCGTTCCTCTCCCTCCGCTCAGCGCAGAAGTCTTTGCCGAAACCACAGAAAGCGCGGCACCACCCACCCCGGCGGCGCCGACTCCTAAATCCACCGTTTCTACGCCCGCAACCGCTGGCCAAGAAGATGACAGCATATTCACGCTCAAGTTGCTAGGCCGGAAACGCAAGTCTGATGCTATTACTTCGGACGGCGACGCATTGGCAACGAACAACGATGTCGTGGGTCTGCCTGACGAAGAAGAAGAGCGGCGGGCGCGGAAGGCAGAGAAGAAGGCAGCGAAGCGCGCCAAGAAGGAAGCCGAAGCGGACGCGGCTGCTGCGCTGGAGGAAGAGGAGGCTTTCGACTACAAGACGGCGGCGAGTGTGCTTAATGCGAATAAGCCTGATGGGTCAAGAGGACGACGTGACGACAAGAAGGGCAAGAAAGGGAGGGAGACTAAGGCGTTTAATCCGTTCGTCAAGGCGATGGATGCGCCCAAGGGATTGCCGAGGGCGCAGAAGGAGAAGGCTGGAAAGAGCATGACGTTTAGGGACTGATAGACTGGGATCACACCTATTGGCAACATTCCCGTTGCCGGGGAATAAGATGGAGTCGTAGATATTGTACAATACCGATTGACCCGAGCACTTAGCTCTAGCGGCACCCATATTCTCCAAACACTTCCTCTAAGGGATAATCCTCGCCTTCCTCATCTGATCAAAAGTGCGGATGTACCCCATATAATGCGGTCTCTCCTCCGCAAATCCGACCTCCCTACTCCTGCTATTATCATAATCCCGCCTGAACGGAATAGCCATGACGTCCTGCATGAACTTCCAGCTTGTGCCCTCCAGCGCGCCCTCCCTCAGCGCATGCTTGGCCACAAACGCACTCCAATCGCTCCTGTGGCTATCCATCCAGGCCTGCGCATTGAACGTCTTCTCCGCCGGCCCGACGCCCGTCAGGCCAAAGTACGCGCAGATCTGCGGCCACTCCCTCTCCCACGTCGTCGCGGCGCCATCGGTCACATTGAACGTGCCCTCTGCAGTCACCTCGGGGTGCATGCTAGCGTGGATGTGGAACCGAGCCAGGATATCCTGGGTCGTGTCCGTATGCAGCGCGGTATACGCGTCCTTGTCGCCCGGGAAGGGGACTTCGTTGCTCTCGCCGGCGTCCTTCCACAGCGACAGGAACAGGCCGAGGGCTTGGGCGATGTTCATGGCGTTGTTCTGCGGCACGAAGCCGACGATGGCGTCGGGTCGGATTTCGCAGAAGGTCCAGGGTTTGCCGGCGGAGGCGCGCTCCATGATGTCGCGTTGCGGGTAGTAGAAGATGTTTTGGGCGTAGGGGGCTGGGATGCGCGGGGTGGATTCTTTGAGGGGCGGGGAGTAGGGCACTTTGCCGTAGAATTCGACGCCGTAGGCCTGATATGGATTTGTCAGTAAGAGTGTTGAGTAGTTTGTGGTGTGGACCAGGGCAGTGTCCTCACCTTTCCGCCCGTCTGCAGGGTGAAGTATCGCAGCTCTGGACAGCAGATCTCGACGGCGCCGACGGCGTTGACAAGGAGATGCTCGTTGGTGGCTCTTAGCTCCTCATAGCTGCTTCCGTGGCCGGCGTAGGCGGAGAAGTAGACGTGTGTGGTGTTTTCGATGCCCGGGATGGCGCGGAGCTGCGACAGAGAGGCCTCGCGCTGGAGCAGGTCGAGTCCACTGTATAGCTCGATGCGACCATCTTCTGGCAATTGGCTGATGTCGCGACTGAGGGGACGGTTGGTAAGGCCAATGATGCGGGCAAAGGTTGTTGGTGTTGGGTATGTTAGGAGGTTTTGGAGGGTGGGGTATCCTGTCTGTCGGCCTTGTCAGTAAGAGTCGAGGTGGTACTATTCTGGTGGTGGTATGAGAGTGTTTGTATAAGAATGTAATAGCCAGCTATCGTAGTAAACCATTGAGGTTGTAGCGGAGTATGTAGTGCGACAATGCTCGCGTGCTTTGTGACCGGTTTCGGCGCGAGGCTTTGCACTCAAGCTGAACAGCCACCAGAGAGCGCAATGCTGTGGTACTTACAATTCCGGATGCACCAAAGACGAGGGCCTGGTAGCCTTCTTGGCTCGTCAGGTGCTCTGGGAGTTGGGCAGGGTTCTGGTCGGACATGATCTGGATATTTGATGCTGTGTTTTCCGGTTGCTATATCGGAGTAAGATTGTTATTCAAGGGAAGCGAAAGGGAAGGGCAGGACAGGGTCTGGGAGAAAACATATGTTATAGTACGAAACACGGGAGAATGGAACCCGGATCGGCGAAGACTGTGATGCGGTACAGTGATGCTACTTACAAATTGCCTGTTGCGGCAGGTGTCGGTGTTGATCAATGGGACGTGAATGGTGGGTGTCTGTATTTCTCAGCGGGCCGCCGATGTCATCGCGGGGCACTGCCTTTCGGGTGTGGAGAGCAAAGAGCGCCGCGGGCAACCGGCGTTGATCCAACAGCCGCAGGGCAACTCGGCATTTAGCTGCAGCACGAGTCATGACATAGAAACATAGAGGTATGCAGGGACTTCGGGGAGACACCAGGGTAACACGTTTAGGGCAGACGGCGGTGGTTCCAGTGAACATGGTTGCAGACTACATCCATCCTTTCAAGGCTCACACTACCTAGGTAGTAAGAATACAACTCATCCGCGGCGCATAAGAATGAACAATACGACGACGTACGCCACTCTTTTCAACGCCAGACTGGGTATAACTACCAACTGCACCATAAAACACCCCCTCTAATTTTGATCTACGACTCTGCAATATCCTGACCTTGCATCAGCGCTCGATATAGACTCCTATCTGAAAGTCAGCTCATCTGTTACCCACCATTATAGTAACACTACTCAATACCTCACACATGACTTACGCAACCATTGGTGTCCCACCTCCTCTCCTCTCACCACCCTGAGCTGGAGGCTGCGGCGTACCGCTGCTTGCCCTCTGCACGTGTGCTGCAGCGTCCTGCCCAGGCGCCGCCATCCGACCTTGTGGCTGCATCGCCAGTTGCGCCCGCTGCCGCTCCATCATCAGCTGCTGCTGCTCGCTAGTCATGCTGGTGTGAAACCCAGACGGTCCGACTGCACTGGGTGCGCCTGGTGTCTGCGGGAAGTTGTTCGGCGTCGCCCGCCCGGACCCTGGCTGGTATTGTCCGTTTTGCTGAGGAACACCACCGCCTTGAACGGGTCCGGTAGAGGCGGGTCGGGTATACGGTGAGCCATTAGCTCCGTTTTGACTGAAGGCTGCGCTATTTTGCATACGGTTCCCATACGCAGATTGCGGTGCACTGAAGCCCGGTCGTGCTTGCGGCTGAGCCGAGGGCGTCGACGAGGCACCGTATTGTTGGCCGTAAGCAGGGCGATTGTAGAATTGCTGACTGTTGGCTTGTCCATAAGCTGGCGTTTGTCCAGCGCGATTGGCTTGGTTAAATGCGGACATTTGACCATACGACGGTCGGGACGCTGTCGCTGTTGCTGTTGGCGTACCGTAATTGCCATAGTTCTGCGATCCACTGGTGGATCGGTTGAACGCTGGCGCTGGGGTCCGATTGCTTCCATAATATGAAGATGCATGTGCAGGGCGAGGGACAGCTTGAGAGACTGAAGGGGTGCGACCATACTGACTGGAAGCTTGGAAGCCACTGGCGGCAGAAGCGGGGCGGGCCAATCCAGCAGCCGCTGCCATAGCGTTACTGCGAGATAGTCTGCTTAGTTGGTCTTCCTCCATTGTGCCTCTGTACTCTTTCCCTTCCATAATGATCTTCTTGCTGACTTTGAGTTCTTCCAGTTGCTCACCGTCCAGCTTGGCAACGGCATATGGTGGAAGCCTTTCGATCATCTCGGCAAGTTGAGCACGGAGAGTCTTGTAGGTGTCTGTCTCTTCCGCAGACGGTGTGTCTGGAGTACCAACCAAGGCACCGAGAAGCGGGCTTGGACTGGCCGGTGTGCGAGACTGTGTAGAAGCAGACAAAATGCTGTGCCGAATACGTTGGTGAGAGGCCAGGGTTTCCAACAGCTCAGAGACATCTCGAAGGAGCTGTTCTGGATCATCATGTTCCCTCTTGGTAACCGCCATCAGGTGGTCGATGCTTGGAATAGTCTCATCATAGCCCTCCATTGCTTTCCTGAACAGCTCGGCCTCATCTTCGCCATCCATTTCGATTACATTGTCGCTTGCAGTGTCAATGCTGGGTTCCCTGGGTTCTTCCAAAGCTGGATCAAGTACGAAGTGCTCTTGGTAGCGCTTCTCGCCCACTCTCTGCCACCACATCATCTTCTTGATATCAACGGGTACTATGGCCTTGGAATCGTCCCTGGTTGGTGCAAAACTCGAATAGGCTGCTCTGAAAAGCGCCTCCTCTTCGGCTGCCGGGTCTTTGGACAGCTCTTCTGCGGTCGGTCTCGTAGCTTCGTTGGAACTCAACGCACGATCGCGCTGCTTCCTCTTGGCTGCACTGGACGACGGGTATTTCGCAGTATCCACTCCACCATAGCTCAGCCACTCTCCTACAGTTAGGCTTTGCGACGGAAATCCAGCTTTCCTCGAGGACGTCTTTTGAGGGACTGTCCCAGCTACAAAGGAGATGCTGCCACTCCTGTTGAGTGAATGTTTGCTGGTCTTGGGAGGGTGTAATTGCGGTACGCTTGGTGGTGGTGCGAACACATCGCCGAAGGTTCCATTGCGCTTCTTCAGACTGTCGTCCTGTTGAAGTGGTAGAACCTTGGTTGCAGTAATCATAGTTGGTAGACCCAGTTCCTCGATTGGGACATCGCCTTTGATCTCCGCCGATGGAGCCTGCTGTAAACTTGAGAACAGCTGTCTCGGCGTAGGAGCATTGCCATATAATGTCAGCACCGTCTTGGCGTCTCGCGCAAAGGTAGGCGCTGGTGTCGCTCCTGGCTCTTTCTTAATACCATTCGACGAACTCTCTTCCTTCACCACCCCGTCTGCTCCAGTGTGAACGGAACTGTGTGCGGCCCTGGTGAGTTGCTGTTCGCGTTTGAGGATGTCGTAGGCAACGTGTTCGAAAGCAGTTATGCGCTGCAGTGCTTTGACGTCTTCTAATGGCGGCCTAGCGAGTGGTGCTCCGTTCTTCGAGCGCTCTTTGCTCTTGATAGGCGCAATCAGGGCTGCGCATGCCCTGGCGATGTCCTGCCTAAGCTCATCGAGGGTAGCGTATCTTCCATCGTTTACCTTGGCAGATATAGTATTGGCATTGTCTCCATTTTCCGTTCTTGCTTTCTTCGTTGACGGTTCTCCGGTACCACCGACTTCCAGAGGGTGATCGAGAATGGAAGAAGTTGTGTCATATCTGGATGTGTCAGCCTGGACACACACGCAACCACGTACGAAGATGTTGATATGTACCTTCGGAGGACTTCTAGGGTATCCTGAAACACTTGTTGGTTGCGCTTGTCGGTGGTTGGAGCGGTGGTCGCAGGTTGAGCAGGTCTGTCTGTCGCATGACCATCTGCGACGCTTTCGGAGCGCTTTCGCTTTGTGCCTGATGCTTGCTCGCCAGATACAGGCGCAGTGGGAGGCGTAAGAACGCCGTTGGTGGCAGACATAACAACACCGCACACGTCCAGGGCCCCGCGTTATGTGTTCGGGGGAGGAAGACGCGACTTGGAGCTTCGTTTCCGTCGCTGCGGTCAAGCCTCCGCGAACCTAGTTACAGGTACCTAACGCTTCGAGATGATTTGCGGCAAATGTGAACCCGCAAGACAAGTGCCGGAAGACGAAGGAGAGTGCCAGTGGCCGGAGTGAATAAGCAGATCAGAGGATAGACTGTCTTGTCTGCATGCAACCTGTACAGTAAGGTATATGTATTTTGCAATCACCTTGCATGAGCATCGCATTACGCGGATTGGAAGCCGAAGGTTGAGCTTGGCATTCACGGCCAGCCTGTTTGCTCTGTTTGCTCTCCCGCCGTCTCATTTTGGCTGACCATCCATGGACAGCAGCTCGTCCTTTTGCACCGCTCAACTCAACAGTCCGAGATCAATGAATGCCCGGTGCTTGTCCCTTGCCCCTTGATGCACGGCTTGGTCAAGCATCTGTCCGTTTCGGTGTTTCAGTACGTCTCACTCAACGCACAGAAGTTGCTCGTCCTAACCCTTCGCAGCACCGGCTACGGACATGGACTTCCTCCAGGCTCTCGCGCTGCCTATGCAGTGATGCCTTGAAGCATGACCTCGCGGCAGCTTCATACTTCCGGTTGCATCAACGAACAGCCTTCGCCAGTATACGAACAAGCACGAGCACAGCAAGATTGCCCCAGACGCCCAATCGCTCCGCCTCCACAGCTAAGATCTACCATCGAACAGGCCCCACGAATCTACTTGGTGCCATACTCGCCGATGCAGCTGAGCGTGGGATCGGACCTCATTTACAAAAGCGGAACCACTTGCCTCTGTCTGCTTTCCAAAGCTTCGATTGGGTCTCACTGCAAGATGAAGAACCCACACAAGGCTTGGTAGAGCCAGCCGTAAAAATAATTTTCGATAGGGCTGCCAACTTGCGCTCTAAGTCCGGGCGTGATTTGAGAGTGCTTACGGCACGACAAATCTCCGCCAGATTCGAGCTGAGCGCGGCGGACGGAGAGCAACCGACCACCAAGGACCTGCATCTGACCGCTAAGGAAAAGCGTCACCTTCAACGCCATGGATATGACGAACACGACGTGCAAAAATGGGTATCCATCTTGATGGCAAAGGACTCTTACCGAGCTGCTCAGTCGCTGCTTGACTGTCTCGGTGAGAATCAGGATGGGAAGGGCGTGTCTGCCAAATACATGCCCACGTTCGTGCTACTGTTCGTCCTCCGAAGAACCCAGATATCACCTCAAGCCTTGAGACTCCTGATTGTCTACACTACCAAGTGGTTAGAGGCTGTTCAGAGGCAGGAAGCGACAGCAGATAGGTCTCAACCAGGATATGGCCCAGAGATGCGGCCCAAGCCTACAGTTGCGGTTCGGATTTTCACAGATCTGATCAGTCATGCACAGAAGGTTTGGCCAGAAGCGTTGGAGCCGCTTGCGGAACACCTGACGAAGTTTGTCACGCTGGGAGACTCCGCTAGGGCTGTCATCGAGGATGGAGGAATGCCGAGCGACTCGCTTGCTCGACTAACCTCGCTATATAATCGGTTGCTGTACCTCTTCAGCAGACCAACAGCCATTGCGCCGTTCAAGAGCACGATCTTCCAGGAAGCAGCGCAAACACGTCTTCTCGCTTGTATGGCTTCTCACAGACCTTCGCTCGTAATCAACAGAGAAGGCTACCGATCCGTCATCGCCGTACAGCTTGCACGCAAGAAGACTGAAACCGAGATGGAGTGGGCAAGGCTGAAGTCTCCCTCATGGCCTCCATGGAAAGAGGACCGCACCGGTATGGACGCCCTTGTCGATATTGAATACGGTATTACTCGTGCCGGTCAAGTTCTGAACCGTATGCAAGAAGCGGGCTATCCGCTTCGAGAATGGGAGAAGGTTGCACGAATCTATGCTGGTTGGGACACCGATGGGAGCCCCACCGTGCAGACTAGAAAGTCAATGTCACCATCTCTTCGCAAGCTGCGCAAGGAAGAATGGGCCGCCCGTATCCGGTGCACCCGCACAGTCCAGGAAGCCTGGGCGTGCTTTTTGGCTTACGAGGATGAAATCCATCATCCCGCCCCAGAAGTCTATTTTGCCATGTTCGAGAAGGTTATATCTGAACGCAAGCGCATTGCGACGCAGCAAAGATATTACGATCTACCTGCGTATCGCAGACGCATGACAACCATCTACGCCGGTGACGCAAAAGAGACGTTCCCGCCTCCCGCTTCTTCCCATCAGGCGACATACACCCGGTCAGAGCCCCCAAAGTTTGAAGAGTTGTATGAACGCATGTTGCAGCACAATGTACGTCCTGAGGGGCATCTCCTTGCACTGCTTCTGAACAATACCAACAGTCTGAGCTTGGGGCGTTCTATATTGCGTCACGCATCTGATCCAAATATAAGCAGCCTTGCCGATGTGTGGACAGAGCACGATACGCGCAGTGTGCCAAATTCGATCTTCACGGCTTTCATTGGACTGTTATGCCGCGGTCACGTCCATTCCAAGGTTCACGACATCACGCGCGTCACATCTCCGGACTATCCATTCCATTTCCACGGCTGGTCACTAGATCCGCGAAACCCAAAGGTCCTTGCACTCAGATTCTTGATTCCCGATAAGCGCCTTTACCGACCAGCGTGGAACCGTTTGCTGGCTGCATTGGCGTCAAGATCAAAGGGGCATTTTATTCTCTTCTTCGACCATCAGAACGAGCGCACTCAGTTCGTAGGGACTGCAGAGTATGTCCAGATACTCGACAGGCTCGCGGCTTTCAATGTTATGCAGCATACGATATTCATCATGAGGGAGAGCGATCTCTGGCTCGATGAAGCAGGCTTCGTATCACTCTGTTGGGCTGCAACGCACGCAATCACGGCTAGCAAAGTTGTGCTGCGCCGCTTCGGGTTAAGCAACGAGGACGACATCTATTCTGCGGACTTATCGGACGAAGATAAGCGTATCTGTCTCGTCGCCCAGGAAGTCACGAGCGTGAGCTCCTTCGTGCAAAGGGAGTTTCACACAATGGTACAAGCCGTTTACTTAGATCTACCCCGGTCTGCCATTGCTTCTACACTTCCTCGTCTCCCTACTACGCCTAGCTATGCTCTGTTGCACCTCTATGCTCGGACTTTGGGTCACCTAGGAGATCACCACGCTCTTCGCGAGCTAGTGGCTTGGATGGTTGAGTATAAGCCCGAACTGAGTCAGAAGCAGTCGGAAGATAGGAATGGAGAAGCTATGATGCGCAAGACTATTGTTGCGATTAGGGTTTTCTTGGAAGCTGGGTGGATTGAGGCCACTTCTTCGCAGGATGTACGTCATGGGGATGCCGCTGTCAATGTTAATGGGACGGAGAGCCACGCTACCCCTGAAGCGCTGGTTGACGAAATTGTGGAGATGGTTGAATCGGTCGATGAATGGGGTGGCTGGCCCAGTGACGAAGAATGCGAAGTTTATATGGCCAGCCATCGTGCATAGAGAAGATTTGGAAAGACGGGCAGAAGGCACATTCTTCTCACAGGAGCGATAGACGCCCAGATGTTAGACTCGATACCCATTGCCTTCGCGCAGCAACAAAATGCCATTACAAGTTTCAATCGATCGTCTTCCCCTTGACCTGAGCCAGTGCCGCATAGTCCCAATCCTCCTTGATCATGTCCGCCGCCTTCTCCGCCACAGCGTACACCGAACTGCAGATGTTGCCACTGACATGGTTAGCGAACACGCTCGCATCCACCACCCGTAGCGCTTTCACGCCTTTCACTCTCAACCGGCCGTCCACGACGTCGCCCATGGCACACGTGCCCGCAACATGGTACTCGCCGAAGCACCAGTCCTCGACCACGGGTTTGGCGCCAGCGATCGTGCTGAGGTCGTTCGAAGCGGCTGGATGCACCCTTTTCGCCAGTTTGTCGGCGAGATGGCCCGACTGCGCGACTTTGTCGAGGAACGTCACGCCAGCAGCGAGCACGGCGACGTCAGCCGGGTGAGTGTTGTAGGCCGGATCGATCGCGGGCTGTTGTGACACATCTGTACGTTGTGCGTGGTCAGCGCTGCGCAAGGAACGGAATGATGAGCGAGTACAGTGTGGAAGCTTACCGGGACTCTTGATGTGCACGCTACCGCGCGACGCAGGGTATTGGAGACACATGGCCAGGGTGACACCCATTGGCTGATCAGGCTTTGGCGGCGGCCAGGCCTTGGATTGGTCTGCGATCGCGTCTGCGTTGACGGTGGCGGGGATCACGACGACTTGCAGGTTTGCGGATTTGTCGCTTTTCAGGTGCTCGATGACTTTGTCGAGCTGCTTGCGCTGGAACGGAGTGGTCGCTTCGGTCGCTTCGATGCTCTTGACTGTCTCTTGCAGCTCCTCGGGCGAGACGAGGGACTTGTAAGGGAGGAAGCCCTGGGCGCTGGAGATGCATGTGAGAGGGCCGCCTCCTTGCTCCACAAGTGCCTTTTGTGCTGCTTCCATAGCCTCAGGCTGGTAGATGCCGTCGAGGGAGAAGTTTCCGGGCTGCAGCTCATACGCGACAGCGTACAGGACATGGTCTTGGAAGTTCTCGCCTACCCCAGGCAGGTCGATCTTGCACTCGACGCCAGCGGCGCTCAGGATGTCCTTGTTGCCGATGCCTGAAAGCTCGAGCAGTTGTGGCGAATGGATGGCACCGCCGCACAATAACACTTCTCTCTTCGCTTTGAAGACCTGACAGTGACCGCTGTAGTCTACCTCTGCTCCGACTGCAGTGTTACCTTCCAGCACAATCCGCAACACCGTGGCTTCACAGTATACGTGAAGGTTCGGTCTATGGGCATTCGGCTCATAATAGCCTCGAGCGGCGTAGCTACGCCTGCTTTTGTTCGGACCAGAACGCGCGACCGAGCCCAGAGTGTTGAAAAAGCCGATGTGGTCACCGCTCCAAGGATCGAGGGGTTTCTTGGTGAGGCCGGCCACCTCGTCGCAGGCTTTGATGATATCGGCTTCGATGGGAAGGAAAGTGTCGTTGAACGAGGTCCGCACTGGTCCGCTGGTGCCGTGGTTCTCTCCAATGAAGGGCATGGTCGACCGGTCGGTGACACCGGGGTCGATGGGTTCGAGAGTCTGGTGTTTGCGCATGTATTGCTTCATGGCTGTGGATGACCAGCTTGGATCATCTGCGAGATCGGCCCAGTCGTCGTAGTCGGCGTCTGATCCTCTGACATACCTTAAGAACGGCCCTTAGATTAGCTTATTAACTTTCCAGCACAAAATGAGAGATTGACGAACATCATATAGTTGATGCCGGATGAACCACCCAAGAGCTTTCCTCGTGGCATGTGGTGCACTTTGCCCTTATTCCCCTTCTGCGGCTCGCTGGACATGTTCCAGTCATATTCCGGATTCCCGAGCATCTGCGTGAACAGAGCTGGGACGTCGACCAAGGGGTCACCGAGTCGGTTCTTGCCAGCCTCAAACACTCCAACGGTCACGTCAGGATTCTCCGTCAGGCGAGCGGCCAGAGCGAGTCCTGCGGTGCCTCCACCGAGGATGAGAAAGTCGAATTCGGACGGCATGTCGCCGTTGCTGCTGTGGCCGTTCATGACTGCTATGTTAATGGCACGAATAGGAAAAAGCCAGATACGACGGACCCAATAATCGCAATACTGTCAGTCTTCTTATAATGGACCAGACATACGCCAAGGTTGGCGTGCTCCTGCCCCGCGGCACATCTCCTGTGAGAACTTACAATGCAGCTTATGGCTTGGTTTAGAGTTTCAGACGCGACAGATGGGCATGTCTCCATCCGCATTCAGCTGTCGATTCGCACCTGCAGGTAGATCGCCTCGTGTTCAGACAATGGGCAGACCCAATACGTGTCTGACTGCCGAGTCCAGGTCGTCAACTTGATGCGGTCCAGAAGCTAGCCCTAAGCAGAGACGAAGCGCAACATGTGGTTGGCATCAGATTATTCCCGGCATTGCTAGGTCGGTCCGGGGTTGCTGATCCTTCTGGCAAGTGCTGATGTTTCCTCTTTCGCTTCTCGACATACCCCAGCAGCACCGCAGTGGAGCATCGTCCATCCATCGCGTGCGGCGAGCTCCTGCATAATTGTGGCAGAGTCAGCAGGGGGATTGGCACGAGTTTGACCCCGCTATATTCTCAGCTCGTGTGGCAGAAGTTAGTATAGCGGCAAGTGCTCCTCCGCTGCTCTCACAGAGCGACGGTGGGAAGGCAGCGGCTGGGAAAGATGGACTTATAAGTATGACTTCCAATCACGATTAGTAAACCTACGCGTCTGCGGATGGCGTGCCGTCCTGTCAGTATGCTATATCTGATGGCCTGATCCAGGCATTGTTAAGATACCTAGGTATATGCGAGTTAGGCGCAGGTGCAAGTGTTCGGCGGCTGCGTGGCTGCAGGTGCCGCCGATCCCTCTCCCAGCGTGGACCGTCACAGTAAGCAAGCTTCCCCAACCACAAGCACAGCATCGAATACAGATATTTGGTGTTGGAGCAATCGCATTGTTTTTGAAAGCCTCATTGGGGTAAACTGAGCACCTGCAGATATGGCTGGAAAGCCGATCCCTGTGCCGAACGCGTCGCCGTCAGACAAGGTCTTGAGTATTGCAGACCTCGAGAAGGCTGGGTCTGCTCGTCTACCACCAGCTGCTAGAGGTATGTAATTGTCGTTCCGTTATGCAGCTCCGTGGAAGATTGTGTACGATCATCGGGGTTTTAAGCAAACAACTCTTCGTGTAGCAGCTGATTATCCTCAATTCATGTGCTTCGCAACGCATGGCCACAAACGATACGAACATGTTCTAGCGCTGACATGGTTGTGTGGCCCGATAGACTTCTTCAATTCTGGATCCACCGATCAAGTCACTATTGCAGAGAACAGTCGTATGTCTACCAAGGTCATGTCTCGGATACCAGCTGAGCTAGCTAGATGCCTTTTCGAAATACAGAGTGCGACCACGGGTCCTTGTAGATGTCTCTGCAGCTGACACAAGCACTGAGGTTTTCGGTCGCCAGATCCCATTTCCCCTATGCGTCTCGCCTGCTGGGCTACAAGCCATGGCTCATCCTGACGGCGAGCTTGCGACGAGCCGAGCGTGTGCACGCAAGGGCGTCAACATGGCCATATCATCGTTTTCAAACTACTCTATAGATGACGTTAGATCAGCCGGACTGGAGGTAGGGCCCATTGCCCACACAATCCAGCTGTACACGATGAAAGACCGCTCCAAGCAGGAACGCATCGTGCGGGCCGCCGAAGCTGCGGGCTGCAGTGCCATTTTTCTCACCGCAGACAGTCCCGTGCTTGGCGTCAGATACAACGAATGGCGGAATGACTTTCGCACGCCGGAGGGATTGGGGTTCCCGATCCTCGAGTGGACGAGCGAGTTGATCCGGTCTAGGACGCATGATGATGGCTTCACGTCGTTCAACTCGGACTCGCACTCGTGGGCGAAGGAGATCCCGTGGCTGCGAAGCATCACCACGATGCAAATTTGGATCAAGGGTGTGTTGACGGCTGAAGACGTGCAACTGGCTGTCGAGTATGGGTGCGATGGTGTGGTGGTCAGTAACCATGGAGGCAGGCAGTTGGACGGTGTCCCCGCTACATCAGATGCGCTGCCCGAATGTGTCGAAGCTGCGAATGGGAGGATCAGGATACATGTCGACGGTGGGATTCGTTCTGGAACGGACATCTTCAAATGTTTGGCTCTAGGCGCTGAATGTTGCTGGGTGGGTCGCCCTGTTATATGGGGTCTCGCGGTTGGTGGATATATTTTGCTATCTATCTTGCTGGTTCACTGACGCATTGACAGTACGATGGACAAGCGGGGGTCGAATCGATGCTTGACATCTTATACAGCGAGTTCAAACGTTGCATGCAGCTAACAGGTTGTAAATCAGTCAAGGACATCACTAAGGCGTCCCTTGGCCGTGTTCGGTCCCATGGGCCGTTGGAGAGACTATGAACAGACTAAAACATTTCCACGCGTGGCCTATAGACAACATACTTTTTCTAGAATGGAAAGAAGAATCTGGAATAAAAATATAACTGCGGAAGTCTTTTTCTTCGAAGACTTTTTTCACGTTCTCCTGAGTGATTGCATCACCTGCACACACAACCACAACCACATCCAGTTGCTGACATCGTGACTGTTTATTCCGGTGAAGATGATAGCAATAAGAACTCATTCAACAGTAGTTCAATGGATACGAGATTGGCTGGTACATGTTAGGTTAAGTGACGACGTGGCCTCTACATCGTCCACCTCAGTGACAGCCTTACGGAATGCACACAACAAATACAAGGTCCGCGGTCAGTGCTGGCAATGCCGCAACCCCTGAGGAATAATCTACAGAAAGATCCGACATCAGACGAACAGATCGCCACTGTACGCCTTTTCTCTCATTCGCCAATCAAGCTCCGTCGTACCTCAAGCTAAGTCGACAGTCTTCCCCACCATCCTCACACGCCTAGCTTTCCATCTTCGCAGACCGTGAGCGAGCCTCCTCTTCCTCCTTGCTAAGCGTATGGAACCTTTTATCGATCCTGGCGACCAGAAAGGCGTAGATGATCGCAATGTCCATGACGAAGTTGAAAAAGTAGTAACACCATCGTGCATCGTACCACGCGGGATCGGTCGCCGCCCGGGGCGTTTCCCACGTCGTGCCCAGACGGAAGCCAGCCACTGTCACGGCCAGCAGCGTCGTTGTCATGAGAGTCATGACTTTGCCGTTCCAGCTGCCGGCGCCAAAGGGTAGGGGCGGGTGTCTGCGCGCTGCGACGACGGCGAGGAGAACGAGAGGGAGTGGCAGACATGCGATCACGAAGATCATGGTGATGGCCGTGAGTTGGATGTCTCTGTCTATGCGGTGGATATCCGTCCGGAGCGTGTAGACGCTCTGTACGATTGCGGTGATGCTCGCTGCCAAGATGAGCACCACCAGCACGTAGAGCGCGGTGAAGGCGGTCTTGAACGTCTTTCTCAGTCCAGGGAATACGGAAAGACAGAGTCGTTGGGCGAGGACCAGGTTGACGATGAAGGCGATGAAGACACCGGCGTTGCTGAAGACGTTCGCTGCGATGGCGATTCGCACGTTCGTTTTTCGTGTCGCCCATACGATCCGCATCACGCAGGTTGTTATGCGTGCCATATTGTAGCCGAACAGCATGCCCGAGAGCCGGAATCGGTGGCCCCGGCGCGAGTTGGTTACGAGGAGGGTCATGTGACAGATGGCCCCGAAGACGAAGAGGACGATGAAGACGGCGCAGATTGGGACGTCGATGGGTACGGTGGGTACACCGCCGATGTTGGCGGTGGTTGACCGGTACGGAGGGCCACTCATGCTGCTGATGTGTCAGTCGCCGAACTAGTGGATGGAAGAGCTTGAGGACTTACTCAGGCCAACCAATGTAAGTTGTCGGTAGGCGTGTGTGCAAAAAAGGTTACAATTGATGCGTCCTGAGATCTCTGTCGTCCACGGGTCGATATACAGTCAATGAGTCTCAAAGGTCCAAAATTCTCGAGTCGACGACAACAGAGGTCATGTTAAACAACCTGAAGAACGATAGTGGGACGACGTAAGGGCTTCAGTTCAACGTGCGCCTTTCCTATTACAGTAACAAGTCAACGATGCCCCGGATGACTGAATCAAGTCTTTGTTTGCACAAAAAACGGGCGGCCTTCGCCTTTACCATACACCGAGGAGCAGCCTGCGAGTAAACTTTAGACTTACTCAAGCGATACCAGAGCTGTTGCGCTGGCTTGAGGAAGCCTTATTCGTTTGAAGCGCCAGACGTGGTGGAGCTTCTTGAGTCCAAGAACCTTCCGATTACTATGGCCTGTTTGTTCTGACTTCTTCGACACTCCATGAACGAAGATTGTGAATGGCATGAGGTGCCCTGACATAATAAACCTTAGCAGAGGTGTCTACTTTGTACATGTGTGCCATTCTACGGTCACACCCCGCTTTGGTCGCCTACTGGCAGGCCGTAGGGCGTAACTTAGGTGTCTCATGACCATCGTGGCCAAGAAGAATACGCACGAGCGGATATGACACTTTCCGTCATATTCGTGCACAAGAGAGCCAGGGCACTGACTCGGTATTTTTTCTTTCTATTTTGCCGAGCGAGTGTTCTCGAGTTGAGGTGATGGATGAGGTGTAACGGACATGAACTTTAGAAGATCGGTGTTAAAGCCTCCGATTCGCCGACAACGTTCGGACTTGCATAGAGCGCGAGCAACGAACCACTGGGCTTAAAGTTACTTCAACAACTCCGAATTTCTTGAGCTCTGGCTTTCAACCTGACTATCTCAGTAAGAAGTTACGTATACACATGTCACGTTGATGACACAAAAGATTTACCTACATGTATTGATATGTGACGACGTGCTCCCAAGCTTCTCGGGCCTGACGTTCGCAGCCACTCGGGGTACTGTAGTAGGGCCTGAGATATTCCAACCCCACATGCATGTATTGATACATAGAAGCCGATACACAAGGCTAGAGTGGACAGTCTGTACTAACCTATCTCTGAGATAGTATGGTAAGGCGCGTACGGACTCTGCCTATCCCAGCTGTCACATGTACAGAAAAGGCACTAATTTGAGTGTCCATATACCGGTTTGGTGCAGAGCTAAGACGCTCATAGAGGGTCATCTCGAGACAAGTTGCGTGTGTGTAGTGAACATTGGTAAGAAAGCTTGAATTTATCCCGTGACCCGGGCTCCAATATAGGTACAAGTCAGACTCATTATACAGGATAGCATCATGCGTCAGCAATGTGCTCCATTTTCTATATCATAGCGTGCCGCATCTATTCATCCATGCCGCCTGGCCCACCTTGTCTCCCCATTTGCCTGGCCTTCAGCATCTCATCACAGAGCAGTAAGTTGGAGGCGATACCCGCGCTGGAAGCGATGCAATTCCTGATCACCCTGAAAGAGTCGTATACACCCTCCTGTACCGGGTCCATGGGCTCGCCAGTGGTAAGGTTAAGTCCGACAACGTTGCCTTCGGCTTGTTCATCCTGGAGTGCGGCGACTGTGGAATCATGTTAGCATACGCGGTGTGGAAAATACGGGTGGTGGGAGCATGTCTTACTGGAATCCTGGATATCGTGACCAGAGTTCGCCGCCAGCGTCTTCGGGATGACAAGAAGTGCATCAGCAAAGGCAGAGACACCGTACTTGGCCTTGCCCTTGACAGATTTCCGGAACTGCTCGCTGTTGAGGTGGGCTGCGCAAGCAATCTGGAAAGCACCAGCACCGGGTACGACGCTCTGGTCCACGATCATGTTGTACACGCTCCTAAGACCGTCTCTTACGGCGTCTTTGATCTGAGTGATGGTGTGGGTGTTGGGGCCCTTGATGAGAAGGGTAACAGACTTTGGCTCCTTGACGTCCTCAACGAAGGTGTACTTCTCCTCGCCTAGCTGGTGCTCGTACACGGTACCTGCCCAGCCAAGGACGTCTGGGCTAAGGTCCTCGACACTGTTTTGTGCAGTACCACCACAGATCAGCTGCAGACGCTCCATGTTCCTCCTCTTAGCTCTACGCAGGGCGAAGATTCCGTTCTTGACCAGTACGTCCAGCGAAAGCGGGTCAATGCCCTTCTGGTTGATGATAACGAAACCCTTGGTGCCGTCGGTGCCGCAAACCTCCTTCTTCAGCTCCACAATCTTCCTCAGCTTCTCGTCGACAAAGCGACGCTCAGACTCCACAAGCTTCTCGCGCTGCTCCGCAGATGAGTAGTAGAAGCCAGAGTTGATCTCGGACTTCTCGTATTCAAGAGAGACGTTGAGGGTAAGAATGAAGGCGTTCTCCACGCGCTTAGGCATGTCTGGATGTCTAGCGCCGTGATCAAGCGCGAGACCCCTGATGAGCTGTGTGTCGGCTGCGGTGCGGTGTTGCATTGTCATAATCTCCACCATGTGCAAGTCCGGCTTCGCGGGTGGGTTGTAGATGGCCAGAACAGCGTCAACGATATCAGGCGTCAATTGTTCGGCGAGGGTAGAGTTGAGCTTTGTGGAAAGGGAGGTACGGGCAACGGAAAGGAGCAGTTCTCTGTCAACTTCGCGCTCAAGCTTGAATGAATCCAGGAACTTGAGTGTCTCGTTCTTCGCCAGGTCGTATCCATCGGTAATGACTCTCGGGTGCAGACCTTCAGAGATGTATCTGTCCGCCTGCTTCAGGAGCTCTCCGATCATCAGAACCACAGAAGTTGTGCCATCTCCGGTAATGTCGTCTTGCGCAGTCGCTGACCTCGCGATCATAACTGCGGTTGGGTTCTGTATTTGCATCTCGCGAAGCAGCACGCTTCCGTCCTTTGTGAGCTTGATTCCACCAGCACCATCCACCAACATCTTCAGAGTTCCCGAAGGACCAAGGTTCGACTTCAACACATCTTGCAGACCTTCACCAGCAGAGATGTTGACTTTGAGCGCCTCTCCTCTTCTCTGCAGCGACAGTCAGTATCTCCGCTGAGCGCTCCCCTGTACGTTGGCTTACCCTTGACTCCGCCTTTGGGTTAAGCAGCTGGGCTGCGGACATGTCTGCGGTGGTTGTTGAGCTTCAGTATAGATCCAGTATTAGTTCTGCACCGGTTTCGCAGGCTCTTAGATGATATGGCGCGTGGTGTCGTGCTATGTCGTCGTGCTGCTGCCAGCTTAATCTTTTTCGTGAGGTCCCGCGTTGTCGCGTCTGGAGAGCTGGGCTTGGCGTTCAGGTTCAGCCCTACGAGAAATCCGAAAGGGAAAGCTTGCCGGCGCAGAGCACCCGCTGAATTTTTGTGAAAGCCGCAAGCTTCGTGATCGATAAACCCGCCGTCGCTGCTATTCCACAACCTCTACGCCAACCTCACCGTAGCACTCTATATACACGAGTGCAGCTCTCTCCAGAGCATACATAGGGCAAGCGCCCGCACTCAGAACCACCGCTACCCACCGTCACCCAGTCAGGCGCAATGTCCGTCGACTACCTTCTCCACGAGTCCTCTGTGGGCTATGCGGTTAGTGCTGGCAGGATCGCAGCGCCTCTCGCACACGCTCATTCTCTATAGGTCTTCAAGGTCCGCATGCAGGCCGACACCGTCGGTAACAGATTGAAGGAGGTTCAAGAGCAATCGCAAGACCTGGCCAAGTTCGGTACGAAGAAGATCGATTAGAGCACCGGTGATCGGACGCACATCTAACACATAGTAGGCAAGATGGTCGAGCTTGTCTCTTTCGCTCCATTCCAGGGTGCTTCCCAGGCTCTTGAGAACGCCAACGAAATCTCCGAGGGCATCGTTTCCGAGTACCTGAAGACCGTCCTGGAGGCCAACCTCCCCAAGGCCAGCAAGAAGAAGAAGACCACTCTTGGTGTTACCGACCGTAACCTTGCCGGTAGCATTAAGGCCGAGTTCCCAAACGTTGACTGTGAGACTGGCGAGACCAGCGAAGTCGTAGCCGACCTCCTCCGTGGCCTGCGTCTCCACGCCGGCAAGCTGTTGAAGGGACTTCAGGACGGCGATGTTGAGCGTGCTCAGCTTGGTCTTGGTCACGCCTACTCCCGTGCCAAGGTAAAGTTCAGTGTCCAGAAGAACGACAACCACATCATCCAGGCCATCGCAACCATTGATCACCTCGACAAGGCTGTCAACACCTTCAGCATGCGTGTTCGCGAGTGGTACGGCTGGCACTTCCCAGAGCTGATCAAGATTGTCAGCGAGAACTTCAAGTACGCCCAGCTGGCCATGTTCATCAAGGACAAGAAGACTTTGAGCGAGGACAGCCTTCACGATTTGGCTGCTATTGTGGACGATGATGAGGCTATTGCGAGGAGCATTATTGATGCCGCCAGAGTTTCCATGGGTCAGGACATCTCGCCCGTGGACATGGAGAACGTCATGGCTTTCGCCGAGCGTGTGGTCAGCCTCACCAAGTACAGGAAGAGCCTGGGCAACTACTTGGTCACCAAGATGGGCATTGTCGCTCCTAACCTTGCAGCTCTCATTGGCGAGACTGTTGGTGCTCGTCTCATTTCCCACGCCGGTAGCTTGACCAACCTGGCCAAGTACCCAGCCTCTACTGTTCAGATTCTCGGTGCCGAGAAGGCTCTGTTCAGGGCGCTCAAGACCAAGGGTAACACCCCTAAGTATGGTCTGATCTACCACTCTTCCTTCATCGGTCGCGCTGGACAGAAGAACAAGGGTCGCATCTCTCGTTTCCTCGCCAACAAGACCTCGATCGCTTCCAGAATTGACAACTTCTCTGAGGCTCCAACCACCAAGTTCGGTGAGGCTCTCAAGGCCCAGGTTGAGGAGAGACTTAACTTCTACGCTACTGGCGAGGCGCCCACGAAGAACGAGCTCGCTATGGTATGTTCCCATAAGGTCAAACTTGACGGACGTAACTAACGATTCCACAGCAAGCAGCGATGAACGCCGTCCTGGGCGACATCAACGTCGAGGACCCAACCTCCCACGCCGCTGAGGATGTTGAGATGGCCGACGGTGTCACCTCCCAAGCCACCGAGCAGAAGTTGCGCGAGAAGAAGGACAAGAAGGAGAAGAAGAGCCGCAAGTCTGAGGGTCCAGTTGATGCCGACGACGCCGTAGACGCCGCTGCCGAGAAGAAGGACAAGAAGAAGAAGAGAAAGAGCGAGGGTGTCGAGGTCGACGACGAGGACAAGAAGAGCAAGAAGGAGAAGAAGGAGAAGAGGAGGCATAGCGAGGTCGCCCAGGAGGAGGAGGGCAGCAAGAAGAAGAAGAGCAGAAAGAGCATGTAAAAAGTGGGCACCTTCTGATTGCTGGGTGGCTGATGCGGTGTATGGGCGTTTTGAGGCGCTGGGGTGACTGACACTTGGGCTGTAAATGCATGCTGAGCTTTTTCCGCCTTTATCTTTTCCTTACTGGGGGTCCGCAGATGGGTTTGTGGACTGCTGCTCGTTCTTTGTTGCAAGAGCAGGTCAGAGGTCTGTATTATATGCAAACTCGAAATCTATCTTCATTCTTCAACTGCTCTGTCTGATAGTCTGATAGACTGTCGTCGTGGTCATGCTCGTCATCTGTTTTTGTTACGCCCAGTTGGCACCCTCTTTCCAGTAAGGTAAGGTAAGGTATGTAGGCCTAATATGCATGCAGCCCTCAGCAACAATGCTACGAGAGCTGAAGCACGTAGGCCATGGACTGGATACCACTGACACAGGTACGTGTACTTGTTACGATTTTTGGGGTTTAATGCCCACGAGAAGTCCATCTTCTTTTCCTCTCCTCAGGTGCGAGTAAGAGAAGGAAGCTTTGATGTAGAACGGTGCAAGTGTGCTGTCAGTGCTCATGGCAAGAGTAGCGACAGGCTTAGGTACGTGCCACACGTTCGCTGCCTGTATGTCATGGTATGATCGGTTGATTGCGACAATGTCCATTTGTGGTGAACTTTGGAGGATACCTCATGTAGGTGGTAGGTACATGTATATATAAGGTAAGGTAGATAATGGACAATCACATGCAAGGTTCGACATTCTTGTGGGGAGTCACGACCGGCGCTCTTTCTATCTCTGATGGGGTCTCTAGCCTGTTTCTCCCGCGAAGCTAGGTACATGTACATGAGCAAACCTTGAAGCAACATGACCTTTATCGAATCGAAGATTCGTTATTCCCGCCGCCGCCGTACTAAATGCCTTGTACAGGCGACAAGGCTCCATGCCTGATATGCAATCCCCGTACATGCCTGACTCTCCTTCGCTCCTCTTCACCACCATCATACCGCCACACTCTCGCCATCCCCCTTCTTCTCCCCCTTCTGCGCCTCCTTCGGCACAATCTTGAGTGAGAAATCCACATGCTTGACACCCTGGTGGATACTACTACTGCTAATGACATCGACATCATCGCAAACATAGCTCTCCACATTATCCTGCGTAAGACCACCGCTGACCTCAACCAGCGGCGCTCTAGGTCCGCGCCCCCACTTATCCTTCAGCGCCTTCGCCGCCTTCTTCATCTCGTCCGGGCTGAAGTTGTCCAGCATGACCACATCCGCGCCTGCTTCGACCGCCCTGTTGGCCTCGTCGAGGCTCTGGCACTCGACTTCGATCTTGATCGCGAAGCCGGCCGAGGCCTTTGCGGCGGCGACCGCGGACGCGATCGAGCCGCCACAAGCCCAGATGTGGTTGTCTTTGAGCATGGTCATGGAGGAGAGGTCGACGCGGTGCGGGTCGCAGCCGCCGACCAGCATGCCGTATTTCTCGACGAGGCGGAAGCCGGGCGTCGTCTTGCGGGTGCCGGCCAGGGTGTTCTTGTAGCCGGCGTTACGGAGGAGTTGGAGGAGGGAGTCGGACCTGTGTGAGGTAGGGTCGGTTAGCAGGCACTTGAGCCAAGCAGGGGCGGTTCTGTGGTGGACCTACTTGGTAGCGATCCCGGAACACCTGGCCAGGAGATTCAGGCCAACTCTCTCGCCGAGCAACACACATCTCACCGGTCCCTTGACCGTCGCAACGTGTTGCTTGCCTCCACCCTTTCCCACCTCTTCGCCCTCTTTGACGTGCCATTCCACACTGCACCCCAGCTGCGCAAATATCTCGTCAAAGAAAGGCACGCCGGCCAGAACACCGGGGCTCTTTGCTAGTAACCGTGCCTCGGCTGGCTCGTCGCCGACTACGAAACCGCCGTAGTCGAAGGATGGAGTGTCTTCAGCGAGCCATCCGGTAATGGTGACTTTCCAAGATGGTGGGAGGAGGTTGGCAGGATTGCCGTGGGCGGGCGCGCCTTCGGTGATAGGCATGGTTAAAGAAGATCGAGTTGGGCCGTTTGATATGAGTGTTGTCTTGCGGACTGAACGGTACAGAGCAGCGCAAAGTTGGTGGGGTATGGAGGGGTGCTTGGCGGGGTCGGATCTGATCAGTCTGTGTTCGATCTCCCAAGTCGCTCACAGCAGAGATATCTAGTTCGCAGGAAGAGTATACAGCGATGATGCAGCAAAAAGAGAGAGAAGTGATACAACTAGAGCGATTAATGCTGTGATGATACTGGCCATCAATGGGCGTCTAGACTTTTTGGTCTTGGCGAGCGAGATCGCGCGGGGTAAAGTCCGCAAAAGCCGCGACTGGTAAGGTATAGAACTACATGTACCGTACTGTGACTTCCGATGACTTCTCCCATGTATACTATCTCCTGAATACAACAAGCATATTTCAGTAATTGTGAGCTCGAGGCGACAATTTAGCTTCTTTTGTTTGAGCCCGTCTCTTCATCGGCCTGCGAAAGATCTGGATGTTGTAATGCTACTATGGCAATGTAAGGTACCTTAGGTACCTTATGCGTGCAACCGAACCCGTATGGAGTCCGGATTCGCCTTTGAACGCCATATTTCTTTGCATGAGATCGTGGTAAATCTACATTCGGATCACTTCGAATAGCTTCTCAGTC
Source organism: Zalaria obscura (assembly GCA_024184665.2). Classification (NCBI taxonomy): domain Eukaryota; kingdom Fungi; phylum Ascomycota; class Dothideomycetes; order Dothideales; family Zalariaceae; genus Zalaria; species Zalaria obscura. The sequence continues at coordinate 827,239 of JAMKPW020000001.1, read as the reverse complement.
GACACATTCCACAACATCTGAAGACTGTCCAGTTGCGTTGAGACAACATCGACACTTGAGCCAACCCGTGCCACAAGGTCTGATATGCGATTTCTGCACGCAACAAGGCTTTATTATTAGACTGACTGTGCTTCCGCGACTCGATTCGCAGCCCTGAGAATGTCTTTGAACATGACACGGTTCGCAAGTCTCATTCTATCAAGGACCCTAACCTCAAGAGCAACCGTACGCGCAAAATGCGAAGGGCGCCCAGCAAGTTCCCGGGCAGTCTCTGTAAGTGCTTGGCCCCACTCATTCGATGCCAGGACTGCAGCTCATCCGCTAGGCTGCTTCTCTTTGTCTATCATGGTGGCGAAGAACTCCAACAAGTCGGCTGGGTGGCTAGCTGGGCAGCTGGAGGTCCTGCATCTCATCTCCAAAGTGACATTGAAGCGCTTCAAGCACTCAAGCCCATTGAGGAAACCATCTAACTTTACGACTGATACTTCGTTAAAGTCCCCTCCGTCGAAGTCGAAAAACACCTCGCTTGCGGCTCGATTCGCAAATATTTCCGTGTTGAAGTTGAGGTTGGTGATCCTCGTCCAAGGGATTGGGAGCTGTACGGGCTTCCTCAAATCCCAAAAATCCAAGACTTTCAATTGGGTGATATAATGCCCCCCTGAGCCTGAAACCACAAGGTCGAAAGCGACCTGGGAGTAAAGGACGTCGATGGACTCACGGTATACGAACGAAGAGGCTCGGAGTATGCCTAACGGGAGAAAATCACCGTCCTGCAGAGGAGCGCTACGAGAAGCGCTTCGGGTTGTGGGCAGATCCTTGATATAGTCCCAGTCCTCCGGGCTGTCGGTAAGTGTGACCTCGATCAGCCTGCAGCCCTCCACTTCATCGAAGATACATTGGTAGATGATACGCCTAATCTCGGGCGGAAGCTCTAGGAATCTGAAGGGAGCGTTGGTGCTTTCGGAATCGACGTGGTGAGTTGGTGCGGTGATTGCATGTTTGCGCCTAGGCATTATGTCTAGTATAGGTGGCCTTGAAAATCCGAGGGAGCTGAACGCAATCTGATGACGGCTTCTGGTAGACACTCGACGTGTGATAAGTACTACGAGCGTATCTGATATGGAAAGGTCGAGTTTGGATCTTCCTGGTCGAGGAAGTGACTACAGGAGACAGTTGGAGATCGATTGGGACTATAGCGGACTTCTGCGTCGATTTAGTACGATTCTACGAAGCATGGCAGGCATGTGTACATGTATTTTCACTTGCCAAATATCTCCTGTAGAAGATGACTTGGCCAAAGTCGAAGAACGATGCTTGACTTACCCCGTCTCGGTATTTATCTTTAAAACTAGGTACCGTATGTAAGTTACATGTACCTACGGTAGCTTTCAAGATTGGATGTCGCCAACGCGACAGGGACGGACGCGTTCATGGGTTCGTGATTCAGCCCAGGGTCCTCAACGGCTGGTCCCGCACCCCACGCCCCGACGTCATCCCGCAGGCCAGGCGACATGGGGGACGTCGGGGTCACGGTATTATTCTTTGTGAACAACCACGGCTATTACACCACAACCTAAGCAATCAATCTCCCAAAGAATCACGAGCTAGAACTCTGCTGTCATATCATTGCCTCAGAGATACCAGCCACGACTCATCTTCTCCATTGACGCAGCTTTCTTAGCCTACCTCACACGCACCGGCTGGACCACTGCTTACCCCTTTAAGCGCATAACCTACAGCTATAGCTCCAGCTCTTCCTCAAGGTACAAAGTCTGTCAAGGACTGCGCAGACACCTCTCGCAGCAATAAAAGATCACCGCCAAAGTCAACACCACGACCAATTCGCAATGGCGAACAGACCAGCACCAACCCTTATCAACCTTCCTCCACCGCCGTCGGACCCGGTGACACCATCAGACATGCCGTGAGTAAATCAAACTAAACTGTGCAACAACCAACTATGACACGTACTAACACATGATCGCAGCGGTACCCCAACCTCAACCACGACCTCCATGTCCGAGCTCTCCACCGTCGCAATCAAAGACGGCCACCGCGGCCATCTCCCCCACCACCACCAAACCTCCCAGCCCATCCCCAACACCCTCGACGCCGAGCGAGCCGACCGCATCTCCCGTCTCGCCGGTCTCGAGCGCGTCGCCACTGCCCGTCAACCAACCCCAATCTCGCAGCTCACGCCGGGCGCCTCCGCCGGTCCGACTTCAGGCGGCCAGGGCTACTTCGACGCCAGCGGCAACCCGACCATGGGGCGTGAGCGCAGCACCGTCGGATCTGCGTCGGCGACGGGGAGCGTAGGTGGACGCACGACGTGGGCGAGCACGAGCGACTACGACGCAGACAAAATGAGCGAGAGCCAGGACATGGAGCTTGACCGCGAAGAGGGCAGCGTAGGCGGCATGAGCGACGATGCTGCGAACTCGCTCGTTGGGTTTGGAGAGGGTGCTAGGACGCCGGCGAGGCAGAGTGCTGCGTTTGCTGGCGCAGGGAGGGACAGCAGTATGACGCCTGTTAGCGCGCAGGTTGCGGATGAGCAGAGGAATGCGAAGGGGTTGGATGGTATGACCTATGATCAGGGCGTTGTTGATACGGCGCATATGAGTGGGGATGCGACGATGACGGGGACGGAGACTGCGGAGAGGATTATGAAGGATAGGTTGGGCGAGAGTAGTGGACGCGGGGGAATGGAGGGCGGCCAGCAGAGTGGCACCCTTGGCAAGTTCCCGTTCGAAGGAAAGTGAAGACCCGAGTATTGCTTGCCTGGCGTTCAGGAAAAGACTGGGTTGTGACTTGGGGACATTGCTGCGAGATCGCTTGATAAGATGATGTACAGTATTCAAATTAGATGATACCTATATGGAAGACTTCCTCCGAAAAGAACCAACTATGCGCCGCAATACATGTGGTTCTCCGTGCTCTCCAACCGAGTGATAACGCCGCATTGAGTGTCCCCCACCAGCATACTTCTAGGTGAAGTGAATGACTCTCCAACACCGCCTTCGACGGACAAAAAGACATTAATGACCACCACCGCAGGAGCTCGAACGCAAGACCTCGAAGGGAGGCAAAAAAGATCGGTTATGACTCCAAACCTCAGCCCGTGTTAGCTGGATAACTCGCCACAGCACTACCTGCGGCAGAACCACCAGGAATTTCCGTACTGAGATTTGATTGCTGGAGGACCGCTTAAAGTAATATATTTAGTCAGAGTGCAGACTAGTGAGGCGTTCCAAATGAGCACGTGAACACAGAACGGTGCTACGAGAGGTGGATAGAATGAGGCATGTGAGTTGCTAGCTACATTTGCCAAACACTGTGTGGAATGAAAGAGCAGGAGGCTAGATCAGGAAATAAGATAGATTACCGTGCAGTACGTATGATATTGTTGATAGCTTATTGTAAAGCTGTTTCAGTCGCAGAGATGCCTTTTTGAAGGTAGGCTCCTCTGGCGCCGGGAGGAGACGTGCATACGATGCTACCACCCACGTCGGCGGAGATCTCACAGCGCGACATCATTGCCGACCAGATAGTGACGAGCACTAGAGGCATCCTAGCCAGTCATGCAGCAGCAGGCTCCGAATTCGAAAGTATTTTAACATGGATCAAAGGAATCAAGGATGACAAGGGTATGTACCGCCGTAAAAAATATTTCCTGAACCTCCACTCAATTTGAAGGCCTAGGGGTAAGCTGACGGAAAATGCGTCGTTCTACCCTTCTCTTTCCCCTCCAGCTCCCATTGAAAGACGAAGACAGAGTGAATAAGAAGGGTGCGTTTTCATGGTAGGAGGGAAGAAGAGGCTGAGATTGACGAGCGTGAAGAGGTTGTGTGCGCGTGGCCCGTGCGTGGGCGGCGGCACCAGCCGAGAACATGACCACCACTGTCGGCGAATCGCTGGCAGGGTAAAGTCAGGGCACTTTTGTGAGCGCTGGAGAAACGCCGACACTACAACTTATACCACGCTGTCTCATAACCTGTTCGCCATATTGGTCTTCATATAGAGACTCTCTAAAACCCATCTTACTGTCCGCACACCGTAAACACAGCAGACATGTCCAGCGCAGCAAGAGGCCGTGGCGGCAAGTTCAGAAAGCCAAAGAGAGGAGGTGAGACACCACAACACGCGATAGGATTCCGAACGCACTCTCTGACAAACCATACAGGCGGCAAACACTTCAGCAGAGACCTCCGCCCTCTCGACGCCGAGGGAGTAGAGAAGAGCATCTGGGCCGTACGTTTACCACTAGCCCCCCCCCCCATCACCGCCTCCACTAACCGCCCTTACCAGGAACCCGAAGACGATGACGACAGCTCCGACGACTCCAGCTCCGACGACTCCTCCGAAGAATCCAGCTCCGACGACGGCGCCCCCCAGCCGCAACAATCAGACATGACGCGCGAGCAACGGCGTCAAGCCGCCAAAGCGCGCAAAGAAGCCGCAATCGCGAAGGCCAAGCAGAAGGCGGCCCAGCCAGGCGACCTGCCCACATCCTCCGAAGACGAGTCTTCCAGCGACGACGACATGCCCGCGAACCCGAACCTGACAGCCAAGGCACGTGCGCAGGCGGCGAACCCCAAGCCCGTGCCGGGCGCGGAGGAGGAGCCGAAGAAGAAGCCAGCGGCGGGCAAGAAGACGGATATGAGCCAGTTGAGCCGGCGGGAGCGGGAGGCATTGCAGGCGCAGCAGGCGAAGGAAAGGTATCAGAAATTGCACGCGGAGGGCAAGACGGAGGAGGCGAGGAGTGATCTTGAGAGGTTGAAGTTGGTGAGGGAGAGGAGGGAGGCGGAGGCGGCGAGGAAGGAGGCGGAGAGGCAGGAGAAGGAGGAGCATGAGAAGGCGAAGGCGGATCAGATGGCTAGGGAGGAGAGGCAGAGGGCGCTTGCCATGGGCAAGAAGGCTAGGGGTGGGAAGAAGAAGTAGAGGTGGTGTGGTGAGTGGAATGTTGTGTTCCTAGGGTGAGGGTGAGGGGAGGGGGAAGGTATAGAAGAGGTCATAAGTAGATACCTTACGCATTGCATGCTATACCCATTTGGCTGTGATGAGACATTCACCACTGTCCATGGCAGACCTTGCACACTATTGGCTCTGATCTCATATTCACTATGAAGCAAGTGCTTCCCTATGATTATTCAGATAGTATTACGGGGGAAAAAACGCTAAGCCACTCCAGCCAAGGCACTCAGCGTAAACTGACGGAATCACAAACGCCCGGAAATGCTCTCAGATGCGCGCCCACCCTCAACACTCTTTCCCACGGCCCAAGCAAGGCCAAATCTCCCCGCTCAATACGTCAACAGCTTCTTATTCCTCAAATCGACCCCTTCCTTCGCATAAGCACAATAGCGATCCTTAATCGCCACGACCTCATACGTGCCCTCCTCGCTAGCCCGAATACTCATACTATGCTCATAGCTAACCTCACTCCTCATCTCGAGCACCTGACTCTTCTGGCCCTTGCGTGCGTTAGTGCTGCGGGTCCACGTGAACTCAAACGGCGGGGTCCCGCCGAAATCAAACAGGATCTCAGCCTCCGAGCCCTCGTGGATGTCGACGTAAGACTCCTTGCCCTTGGAGACGCGGACCGAGGGCATGCCGTGGATGGCGCGCGTGATGTTGAACTGGGCCCTGCAGTTGGAGCCGGAGTCGGTCAGGCCGGTGATGGCGAAGAGGCCGGGCTTTTCCGCCAGGCGGCGGAAGGGGGTCGACGAGGCGGAGGCTTTGCGGCTGACGCCGTTGAAGTCGTAGAAGACGTTGAAGGGGGCTTGGCCGGAGAGGGCGAAGGAGATGCGGTCGCCGATGCAGAAGTCTTCTTTTTGCTCCAGCGGCGAGATGCTGGGCGCGTCGTGGACGGAGATCTGGACGCGGGGGGAGGCCGAGTCGAGGAGACGGCTGCAGCCGCGGGCGTCGCTGACTTTGCGGATGGAGACGGCGGAGGTGCCCAGGTGGAGCTGAGAGTGCGGGATTCGTAGGTTGTGGGTGGTTGATGGCACGTTGGGGATGTTGATGAGTTCCGGTCGAGCAGTGCCGTGGTGTTTAATCTCCACTTCGATATTGAAGGGAGGTTGGCCGGTGAGTGTGATTGGGATCACTTTTTCACCTGCCGACTCGACAGAGCAGTAGCTGTACGTCTTTCCGGGGTTGGTGAAGCGGGCGGTTGGGCGAGAGTTGACCTGTTGCTGGATAGTGACTGGGGTGAAGTGCTTCGAATCATGGTCGTAGTTGTAGTCGCCGAGTTCGGAGAACTTGTACTCGACCAGACCGGCTTGTGATGTGTCCATGCGGACCGATGAAACACCCAAGGCAGCATTGAGAGCCTTGGAGCGGAGTGGGCCCTTGCCTCCCTTCTCCGGCTTGATAGTCTCCTCGTATTTGACTTCGAAGGGTGGGGAACCTGCTAACGTTAGCATATTTACATTTGACGCAAGGTACGGCCTGAGCGCTTACCAGTGAAGTGTAGGTCAATGGAGTCCTCCTCGCCTTCACAAATTTCATGCTTGATATACCTACTACCGCTCTGCTCCGCAAATGAACCCTCTGCGACCTGTAGAGAAGGTCTGGAAATCCATTTCAGATCAAATTTGTTCGCAGTCTCATCGACGGATCCAGGGCAAATGGCGTCTTGTACCTGTACAAGCTCATAGGTTGCTTCGTCCTGGACAGTGATTCGGTCATTTGCCTGCCCAATCCTCATCTGATGTAGCTGATCGGGGTTGCGAGAGTTGCGGAACTGCAGGGTCCAGGGCGCTTCGCCAGTCAGCCTCAATGGTAGCTGCACCTTCTTGCCCTCCAAAGTCTTGACGGAGCGACCACCTTCAATCTGACCAAAAGAGGCCTTAGGTTTCTGGTGCCGCACATTGATCTTAGCTTCCTCTTTCAAGAACTCCTTACAGCCAATGCGATCAGTAACACTAGCCAAAGCCAGGGTGTAATCGCCGCCCTTTGTGAGTGCTTTGGTAGTGATAGTGAATTGCTCGTCAGTGATGTCGACGACCTGGTACTGCTCTCTGTCATTGCCACGGATAAGTTCATATTCCACAGAGAACGGTCCCTCGCCGCGGAGTCTGACATCAAATGACACCGGCTGGTCAATGCACACTTGTCGTCTTGGAGAAGAATCGACAAAATGGGCAGAGGCTGATGGCTTGACGTCTTGCTCGATAGACAGATCACCACCATGCAGCTGGAAACCAGAGTAGATAGCATCATGCACCTCCACGAAATCATATGTGTAGTGACCAGCTTTGGCGGGAGTCAACTCAATCTGGCCCCTCAAGCCGTTGATGTCCACATGGTGTCTTGATGCGTGTCTTTCTCCCTTGCGCATGATATGGTAATCTACTCGGAAAGGCGGGGTGCCAGTCAGGTGAAGATCAACGCGAAGACCTATGGCTTTGTTTGCACACTTGTCAAAAATTTCTTCTTTCTCAATACGCAAGCTTGGCTCAGGCGGGTTTTGCAAGAGACATGATGCTGGCTCCAAAACTTCGCCAGAACAGAACTCGGTGGAAACTGAATGAAGGCTATAGAGACCTGCTTGCTGGATGGCTGGCTTCTGCTGCATATTCTTGATAGTGACATGCTTGCGTTGGACCGAGTCGCTATGGTCACCGCTAGAACGCAGTTCATTCTCGGGTGTGAATAGGTACTCCAGCTCATAAGGTGTGTCAAGGAAACCACCCTTACCCGTGGAGCTGTACTGCACCGGGAAGTTGGTGGACATGCCCTTGGCAACCTTCAACGGATGCTGTGAGTTGCATCCGTTGAGGAGGACAGTGGGCCGTTCGTGGACATTGATGACCTGGTGAAGATGAGGGGCTCTGGCCATCGTTTTCTCCTGATCGTCATGGTCGCGTTGAGAGTAAGAAACCGTGTTGCCGAACGCATCTGTAACCTCCTCCATAGAGTAAACCCATCTCCCACTGATGCCAAGGCTCTCACTCAGAGGCACATGAACAGTCTGTGGTCGAGCCCATGAAATGTCCTTCTGCCCTCTCAGTGTCAATGCGTCGGATCCTTGTGAGAGCGGCGATGCAAAGTCGTCAGGCTGGATACTCTGGAAAGAGGCTTCTTGTTCTTGATGGTTGATCATCTTCCGGTATTTCAGCTTCAATGGTGGCGTTCCAGTAACAACTAGCTCCACGTTCGAAAGATCGCCCTTGCATCGGTTCGAGTTGGCGGGCTTGACGATCGCTTGTGGGCAGGGAATGATTATTGTATCCGAAACTCTCCGTCTCTGCACCTCCAATTTTGACTCGTCGATGACCTTGTTCAGAACATACATGCCGGTCTTCTTAACCGGGTAATGAAGCGTGAGTGGCTGCTCTGGCGAGTGGTACGGGGCCGCTTTGGTTGCTTCCTTAGTCAACTTCTTAATCTGCGACGCAGATATGTGGATCGTCTCGTTGTACATGTCGTCAATGTCGAAACGTAGCAGATCGATCCCAATGGGCGTAGTCTGATTGATCTGAATTGGGAGTGACACCTGCGTCCTGGAAGTATCCAGACAATACGATTCTCCGCCTGGGTTCAAGATCGCCGATCCCTCAGGCAGGATGTGAATGACCTGTTTTCCGAGGATAAGAGAAGCATTGTGCATGATGCTCGAGTGCTTCACGTGTCTCTCTGAAATAGCAAGCTCGCGGTCGTAGAAGAGCTTGGAGACTGCGACAAGACCAGCGCCAAATGGTATAGGTATCCTGAACATCAAAATGCCATCCACAATGGCATGCGCGATGAATATCATGGTCATGGTGGCGGTGGACCACTCCAGCCATGGTATCCGGAGCTCTGGCAATCCAAAAAGGAACACTCCATCGAAAGCAACCCATTTCATGAACAACCACAATGACTCAGTCTCCTCCTCCTGCAAGTAGTGAAAGTCGTATAACCTCCATGCCAGTAAAGCGACGTAGAAGGCGACGACATATAACCTTTGGTGCGGTGCATCTATGGTATCGAAGGGTATTAAGGGTCCATCCGTCTCCTGTTGCTGGTTCCTGAGAGCGTTTACATCCGGAAGCGACGAGCTCTGCTTTGATGCACTACCAGGCGTGCCATTTCTGCGACCAGCAGACTGCGGGGTGGAGGGGAACGCGGACCGGAGACGAGGTGTGCCGTTCATCGCATGCTGTATGTCTTAAGAAGGTTCGGCGTAGGTGTAGGCTCGATAAAGCCACGCGCGGTGCCTGACGTGGTAGAAGGAAGCTCCTAGATGTATCGTGAAGCTCTAGCGACCTCTGAGGGGTAGTTTGCGCCGTTCTTGCCGAGTCCTGTGTTAATAGAATGCTAAGACAATGGGCTTGTATTCACTTCACTTGATCCGAGACATCACAGACGCGCTCCACGCTCCCGAGACTCAAACAATTTAGGCTTGGCGTGGCGTTTTGGTTGCGGGCCGCGCCGTCGCTGGAGTTCCATTGTGCTGGGCCGTCATGTACAAACACCAAACAGCGAGTGGAAGTGTGTTGTCTGCCAACATACATGTAGGAGTCATGTGCCATTCACTTTTCACCCTTCAGACGAAAACGACGGGTGCTGTCGCGCGCCAAACTTTGACGACACCCGCCTTTGTCTCGTCCTTCATTGCAAGCGTTGCGCCGTGAATCATGCTTATACTTTCACATACATTTCAGCTATAGACTGTGCTTGCTTTCTCTATTTGCCTTCATAGCTCGATTCAACAGGAAGCTGCCTACCTTATGCAATAGGGCTTCCAAACATGCCACCAAAATCGAAGAAGCGGCGTTTGAACCATGCTGCAAATGGCAGCGCTGCTGGCGCATCAGCTGCCCAACCACCCGACCGTGCTACTTGGCCCGGATGGAGTGAAATAGAGTCGGAACCTGTAAGCCGAAGACTGGAAGGTCGTGCCATGTGCTTCACTGATCGTTGTAGGCTTTCTTCAACGTTATGCTGCAAGAGATGGGCGTTAATGGGGCGAAAGTTCAGGAGGTACTTGGGCTGGACGAAGAACTACTGGCTATCCTTCCGTAAGGTCTACTTTCCGTGCGAGGTCATTTGTAACTGACGAGTGTGTTCAGAAAGCCAGTCTATGCGCTGATTTTCCTCTTCCGCTATCGGGAAACGGATAAAGACAAGCAGGAAGAAAGCTGTCCAGACCATGTCTGGTTCGCAAACCAGGTAATCCATACGCTTGTCTATGATTACCACAATGGCTAACCCTGTTAGATCCCAGAATTTGCTTGTGGCACGGTAACGCTCCTCAACATCGTGAACAACGTACCGGACCTTAACATTGGGCCCCACCTTCAGTCGTTCAAGGACTTCACAACGGACCTCGATCCAATCTCACGTGGAGATGCGATAACTAGCTTCGACTTCGTCAGGAGGATTCATAACTCTTTCGCTCGAGAGCAAGACATGTATAACGTCGACATGCACTTGAAGAAAGGCCACGCCAATGCCGCCAAAGCAAAGAAGACGGTGGCAGCCAGAGAGGCAAGAGCCGCCAAAGCAGCGGAAAAGGCAGCCGAAGCAGCGAAACATGAGCAAGTCGCAAGTGAGTCCACGCCGATCCGAAAGTCTGCCAGGGCACCGAAACCTCGGAAGATGAACGATGGCATCGTGCCTTTGAAGGATGAAGAAGATGAGGGTTTCCATTTCATGTCATATCTGCCTATCAATGGCGAAGTATGGAAGCTTGATGGATTGGACCGCTTTCCCCAGAATCTTGGTACCTATTCCGACGGCGACTGGCTGGATATTGCGGTACCTGTTCTCCAAGCTCGGATGGCCCAGTATCAAGAAGGCCAGATCGAGTTCAGCCTTATGGCTGTGGTAAAGGACCCCATCATTGGCGCGAAATCGGAGCTTGCGGAAAATATGAAGGCTTTGCAATATGTAGAGAGAGCCTTGGATGAGGCCAACCCAGATTGGAAGACCTTTCTGGTGGAAGAGCCGGACACTGCCTTGCTACGGCACATGAGCTTGGAGTATGGCCTCAGCATCAAAGACACCGAGTCGGCGGAGCTCCCAAAGAGCATCAAAGATCAACTTCAGACGACGTGCTCGGAGGATCTCGTACGATTACGACAGCACATCATTACTTCGCAGGCAGGCTGTCGTGCAGCGGTGCGCTACCAGATGGAAGCAGAGAAGGCAGATACGACGAAGGCAATGCATCGCCGACACGACTACGGGCAATTCCTACGCGATTGGCTGGATGCCTTGGCTGAGAACGATGCGTTAACACCCCTGATCGCTAGCTCAAAGAAGTAGGTAATTTTGTAAAATGATACCCGGAGTTCCAGACTCCGAACGCTATCCTAACATGCTTACAAAGTCGCTCCCAACTAGGCATATGGCCTTAGAATCTTCTCCCGAAAATGCCTCCGAATCTCCTGAAGTAAACCGCATACGACATTAGCCCAAACAACAAACCCCCCAGATGCCCGCTATGTGCAACCTTCGAGTTTTGAGCATCCAGATAGAACATATCGATAGCAGCATAGCCCAATGTGACAACCCACAGGGGGATGCCGATGGGTATAAACATGAGCTGCATAGGCAACTTCGGCGCAAAGCATGTAGCAAGGGCACCAAGCCCCATAACCGCTCCCGACGCACCAAGCGCTGGCTGCGCGCGATCTTGCCTCAGACGCATCACGTCGCCCGTCTGCTGATCTCTCTGTATCTTCGCCTGTTGCTGGGTGAAGAAGCCAATACTCCCAGTCCAGCCGGCGCCCAATGCAGCTACCAACACCATTGATGCGGTTATACCGGGTATCCAGGCCAGGATGTCGCAGAAGGCTTTCATGGCCATCATGTTGAAGCCGAAATGGAAAAGGTTGACGTGTGAGAAGGCGGACGTGATGATTGTCCAGACCCTCCCTGATGTGACGGACTCGTATGATATGGTCGTGTTGGCCCCCATCCAGCGTGCCAAAGCTTCGTCTTTTGTAACTAATGCATATTGCCAGCCTAGGAAGACTCCGGTATTTGCGGCCAGCAGTATGTAGAAAGCTTGTTTGGCAGAGCTAGAGGTCGGGCCTGGAGAAGAGCTGAAGAATCTAGCACTCTCCTGCTTGAGAGGGGCGCCAGGACGTGCTCGTAGAGGTAGTCGAGGTTGGCGGAGGTGGAGAGACTGGTGAAACAAGCGTCTAGTCAAAGGGCGGTTCGACCAAGCTCCGGAGAAACTTGGCTGCGCATGATGTAGGTTGCGGAGTGCAGAGTATCGATTTCTCGGTGACAGAAAAGGGCTTATACGAAACATCGTAACATGTGCGTTTGGGTTGCACTATAGGCGCCGGAAGAGGATGAGGTCACACAGGAGTTTCTGAGATTCTATTGGAAGCCACTCTGAGGCATCAGCAAAAGTCGGAACGGAAGAGGGAACAAATAGTATTTGTACAAACTACATGCGGTATACAAACGGTACTGGTCGTAGGTAGAAACAATCTTGTGTCTGGTAAACGCTGTGGTTGTTTCAATACATGTGAATATACAGCGTTCGAGCACTGACCGGGAGACCGGACGTCGAACGCCAAGACATGGTGGGCTGTCCGTCCGTCAATTGTACAGCTTCGCCTTTACCTTTCACACTTCACACAAACCCACACCAACCCCACTACTTGCGGCCTCTACCGACTCTTCCTTGTCAATTCTTTGATTTGGTGCTTTGTTTCCACCACATACCAAAGCGAAACACACCGACCCCTAAGCTCCGTGCCGCTCCTCAACCGAACGCACTTTTCAGCTACACTTCTGCCACGAGTCACACCTCTACAACACGCCATTCTCCACCGCCATATTACTCGCCTTCACTAAACGGCTATCCATCACCTCTACCTCTGACTGAGCCGGCACACCTACTGCACCTCCACCCTGCGTAGTGCTTCCTTATTTGCTCCCGCGAAACAGTTTCAAAGCACACATTTCCGAACACAATGGCCTCAGAGCTTGCAGCGAAGCTTGAGGCGACACAGTTGAAGTCCGTAGCCACTGACCTCATTACTTTGGAACATGTTCTGACCCAACAATAGCGATGCTCCAAACAATGACAACTGGAAAGCTGGTCTGAAGGCACCCGCCAAAGACTCGCGCGTACAGACCGAGGTGAGACGCGTACACGCTACATAGGCTGAAGTGTGTCTAATGCTGTGCAAAGGATGTTACAGCAACAAAGGGTCTCGAGTTTGAAGACTTTTATATCAAGAGAGAGCTTATGATGGGCATTTTCGAGGCAGGATTTGAGAAGCCCTCACCCATTCAGGAAGAAACCATCCCCGTCGCGCTCACTGGTCGCGACATTCTAGCACGCGCAAAGAACGGAACCGGAAAGACCGCAGCTTTCGTCATCCCCACCCTCGAGCGCATCAACCCAAAGAACAGCAAGATTCAAGCCCTTCTTCTCGTACCCACCAGAGAGTTGGCATTACAAACCTCGCAAGTATGCAAGACGCTGGGAAAGCACCTCGGTATCAATGTTATGGTCACAACAGGAGGTACAGGTCTGAAGGACGACATTATCCGTCTGAACGACCCAGTGCACATCGTCGTCGGAACTCCCGGCAGAATATTGGATCTTGCCAGCAAGGGCGTGGCAGACCTTTCCCAGGCCCACACCTTCGTCATGGACGAGGCAGACAAGCTTCTGTCTCCAGAGTTCACATCTACCATCGAGCAGCTCCTTGCATTCCACCCTAAGGACCGCCAGGTCATGCTTTTCAGTGCGACCTTCCCAGTCATTGTCAAAGACTTCAAGGACAAACACATGAACGACCCACACGAAATCAACCTCATGGATGAACTCACTCTTCGCGGTATCACTCAATACTACGCTTTTGTCGAAGAGAAGCAGAAGGTTCACTGCTTGAACACTCTCTTCTCTCGCCTTCAGATCAACCAGTCCATTATCTTCTGTAACTCCACTACCCGCGTCGAATTACTTGCGAAGAAGATCACTGAGCTTGGATACTCCTGCTTCTACTCTCATGCGCGCATGTTGCAACACAACCGTAACCGTGTTTTCCACGACTTCAGGAATGGCCACTGTCGGAACCTTGTCTGCTCTGATCTGTTGACCCGTGGTATTGATATCCAGGCCGTCAACGTTGTCATCAACTTCGATTTCCCAAAGAACGCTGAGACCTACCTTCACCGTATCGGTCGTTCCGGTCGTTTCGGACACCTTGGTCTTGCTATCAACCTTATCAACTGGGAGGACCGCTTCAACTTGTACAAGATCGAGCAGGAGCTTGGTACGGAGATCCAGCCAATTCCCGCTTCTATTGACAAAAAGCTTTACGTCTACGACACCCCAGAGAACATTCCACGTCCTATCTCCAGCGCTCCTCAGCAACGCCAAATGATTCAGGGCCAGTTTCAGGAGGGCCAGCGTCAAGGCCAAGGCCGTGGAATGCACTCCGGCAACTACCGGGGTAACCAGCGTGGAGGCTACCAAGGTCAGAGGAGAGGCCCACCTCGTGATCCTAACCAGCAAAGACAGCAGGGAGGTTACCCGCAACAGCAGGGAGGCTACCCTCAACAACAGGGCGGTTACCCTCAGCAACATCAAGGCGGCTACCCACAACAGCAGGCTCCAAGGCCTGCTGCTCAGGCATAATGCTTGAGCAACGTCTCTTCTTACACGGATTGGGGGATGGCGCTTGTGGTGTTTTAGGCCTGGTTTCGGGGGCTGCTGGGCGCGGATTTCTGAAACGGTACCGGAGTCACCTGGGCAGGTCCTAGATCGGGACCGCGCGCAATATGCTTCTTACTTTTCCTCTGCAATCTTTTCTGACGACTCTACGGTTTAAAGGCCGTCGCGTTATGATACCCGATCTCCCTTCCTCGGAGCAGCGGATTCCTCTCGACGCCACGTTCTGATGTTCCCATGAGTTGCCGACTCTTCCCCCTTCGAATCTGTACTATATGATCTCGACGTCTCATCTGGATTGGACGGGTCATCCGTACATTCGCTCCTTACCATTACTTCCTCTGCTTCCTCCTAGCTAAACGACAGCTGGATCTGTTTTCGACTACACGCTCCGACTGTTCATCTCTCGACGACAGACCCACGCAATGCATTATCTCCAATCTGGAACGATTCCGTACTTTTCAATGGGACACATTCTAATACGGCATGATTTTCCGGGCCTTGCCTTCCTCACTGGGCCTTCGACAAGATGATATCTCGAACGCCGCTTTGACCTTGAGACCATACATCGATAAGCTTCACCTTTACACCACCGACCTTCCTTCTGGCTCATCTTCTGGTGAGATGACCGGCTCTCAGCACAACCACCTCAGCACACGTTGCTCACACAGACCCCGTTGATCATCTGCTCTTCACTCGTTCATGGCGGACCCGATCAGTCTGCGCATGTTCTCTCATATCTCTTACGCCTTCCTGCTTTGGGAAGACTGCAGGAGTTATGGGCGACTTGCGCAGTAGGAGAAAAATACACTCAGAAAAACTTTGGAAGACGACACCGGTGTTTTTATGCTCTTCGCCAAAAGCCTGTCTTATTTTGTAGAGGCAGTCGGGCATGTTTGGCGGCATGTAGAACATTGCAAATCACACTCAGTCTCCCACACCTATACCATTTTCTCCCACGAGCTCAATGTTGTGCGCATACTTTAGTCCCTGCATACTCGCTAATCGCTGCACTGCTTTCACCGATTCGCGTTTAACCAATCGTAGCTTTAGCGCACCCTAGACCCCGCGATCGCGACTACCTTTTGTGGGGTGCATACAATACCAGATCCATGACGTCTAGTATCCTACTTCACGACCTGTAGTGGAGGCGGTGACATATTCCCGCATATCAGAGGCAAGTGTTCATGCATTTTCTATCGCTTTGAAACAACCTAACCCTCCATGAAACCAAATGCCTTGAAACCTAGAAGTTTAGCCTCCTAAGAAACACCACCAATACCACAACCAATACCACGCACTACAAACACGATCACTTAGCGACTCCAACTCCATCCACCATGACGACCCCTTCCTCCGCCGGCACCCTGCCAACCCGCCAGCCCAGCGCCCAAGAGCAAAAACTGATAGACGACATTCTGCGTCTGTACCAAGCAAAACCCGACAATGAGGCCTACTCGCACTACGCCGAGAACGCCGTGTTCCACGACCCGGTCAGCATCGCTCGCGGCAAGGAGAGCATCATGAGCCAGTTCAATGGGATGCCGAAGATTTTCGCCAGGAGTGAGACTGAGCGTATGTGCCCAGACCAGGCCTTTCATTTCACAGCTATACCTAGGTACCCTGTCGAGAGCATTGTGCAAGTACTGACAGGCGCGAATAAACAGGCTGCGACGTCCTCGACTCCTCCACGCCCTCAAGCCTAGAGCTGAACCTGACGCAGCATTACGTGTTCAAGTCGCCGATTCCGCTGAAGAAGGAGGGCACGGCGAAGACGGTGAATAGCAAGATCACGTTCAAGTTCGACCAGAGGGGCCTGATTGAGGAACACATTGAGGAGTGGGACCATGCGAAGAATAAGACTGAGGACGATGGGTTTATGGGGAAGTTGATGGAGGCGAGGAAGAAGGCTTCGGCGAAGGCTGTTGAGAAGACGGTGCCGACGAACCCGGATGATCTTTAGAGGGGTGGAGTGGAATGCTGAGGGATGGCCCGGTAACCGAGATCATGGTCACGCGCATGATTGCCCCAGATTGGTAATGAGAGATATCACGATACCGTAGCATACGTTTGAAGGTAATGACACAAATGCTCTGACCCAAACTCCGCGCCTGCTTACACCAGCAAAGCTGGCCGCCAATCCGAGCCCAGAAAACCATCTACATCATAACACACCCCCTCTGCCGACACTGCTCGACATAGCCCTCCTCCTCCTCCTTCCCCATCTTCATCCCCTGCCTCCTCTTAACTCCCTTGACCGTAATCTTCTGCTCGCCCTCCTGATGCCACCACCTCAACCTCTGCACAAGCCCACCCTCGCCATCCGCTTCATCCGTCCTGATCTCCCACTTGCCGCCACTGACCTCGACCTGGACGTCCGACTTCGGGAAATGGAATTCCGGCAGGAACATCTCCGTCGGCGCGTCCTCGGGCGTCGAGGACGGCGACGTCAGGGATAGGGTGAAGACGCAGTTTCTGAGATCGAAGCCGTGGGCTAGGACGGAGCCGTGAGTGAAAATCGGGGTTGGACGGACGTAGGCTTCGGCGGCGCGGAAGCCGGGGGTGTCGGCGTCGTTCATGAAGGACTGGGATCGTGACGATGGCGACATACGCTCGATTGAGAGGGTCTTTTTCAGGTTTTCGGGGGAGACGGGACGGGTGTCTGTGGAGCGGCTGTCGGAGAAGGAGGGGGAGGTCGGGTTGAAGGAGGTCGTCGAGGCATTGTCCGGGTGTGGGGAAAGAGGCAGTGGACGATCGTCCCGGGAGTAGATGGACAGGTCTTCGCCATTCCAGTTGTCGCCCCAGTAGTGGTTGTTCGAGGCGGTGTAGACCCATAGCGTGAAGCCTGCGGCGCCACATCCTTCCAAGGCATAGTGATTTGCATCCATAGCCAGTGCTTGGCTTGTGTAGTCACCAGTCTTGTATGCATACCGGTCATCCATGTCGTATGGTATGCCAATCTCGGTGAAGACACAGGGATGCTCGCCCATGTAGTCCAGCCCTTCCTTCCGCATGGCTGCTAGTTGATCACGGAAGCAATTCCGGATTGCTGATTCACCGACTTTGATGGCGAATGCTGGGCTAAGGTAGCGACCGCGTAAGATGCCGAACACGTCGACGTTCCAGAAGCGGTTCCTAAATATGAGAGTTAGGAGGCAGGCTTGTGGAAAGAAGGGCCAATATTTACCATTTCTTGGTGATGAGTGTTATGCCGTCGTAGAAGTGTGTCGCATAGACCATGTTCGGGTCATCGTCTTTTGTTCCCTTAATTGAAGGAGGTATCTCGAATGGCGACGACTGACAAAACATGATCGCTTCCGGGAAGACGCTACGGATCGCCTTGGTGTAGCTCCGGTAATGGTCCAGGAAGTAGTGGTTAGTGTAGTATTCGTGATCAATCGTATCTTTCGAGGGTGATTTGGCGAAGTACTTCTTGTTGAGTAACTTATCACTGCTCGGGTCCCACACGCCGTGCTGCGCCCATAGACATTCGCCCAGCCTCCAGCCTGGATCCCTTTTCCATCCATAACGAGAATCGTCGTAATCCGCTGCCAGCCAAGCAGACACGCCTTTCGGATCTACCAACTCAGTGCCTGACTTGTACGGGCCAAGACCTCCAAAATCCCATGTGTCGACCTCCACAGACCTGCCTGAGCCGGTCAGGATAGCCTGCCACGCTGTTGGCGACGTGCCTTTCTGCATCTTTTGGTCCGATGGTATCACCGACAAGTCCTGCCACCCTATGTACCCTCTGTTCGGCTCATTCATGCTCTCCCAGCCGATTACAACGTCATGCTCTAGGTCGCCGGCCTCGTGTATCCTCTGCGCAAGATGCTTACAAGCGTCGATAAAGTGTCCCTGCAGATAATCCTGGATATTCTTCCCATCAATGATGGCTTTCGGCGCAAAGTCCCTTCCACCAAAGAAGCACGTGAGGAGCGTTTGACAAGCGAGCCTGGTATAATTCGTCGCCCAAATCATCTTCGGGAACTCTGCTGGGTCCGGCCATGTGTTTTGTACCAATGCTGCTTGAGTAACGAGGAACTTTTCCGGGTCCAAACCACAGGCGTAGATTGTCCACATGGGCGCTCCAGAACCGCCTGTGAATCTCGACCATACGTCCTGATGCGGGTCCATGAAGATGTAGAAGCCATACTCTTTCGCCACTCTTAACACCTCGATTGTGTGCTGAATGAACTCCTCATCGTAAATGCCCGGCCCTGCATGTTCCAGAGCTTCCCATGTGAAGATATACCGGATAGTGTTGTAACCCCATCTCTTTAACCGGGTGAAATGAATGTGTGCCTCGTCTACGGTGAATGGTCTCCCGACGAAGGAAACATTATCGCCATCAAAGAAGCCCTCCTTGACGTGAGATGTTTGATCCGGTCGTGCGGGGAATTTAGTGTCCCCAGCTACGTTGATGCCATGTAGTGTGACCTCGCGATTGTGCTGGTCCCGGAACCTCTGGCCCTCGATACGGAGTCGCAGAGAAGACATGGTGAATCTTGCGGTTTGCGATCTTGGTGGAGTCCTTTTTTTGGCAACCACTTGCGCGTGCTGCTCCTTTGCCAATATACCAAATACCTCAAACTAGGGAGCGTACGGGGCTGTTCAGGTGATGACCGGTCAGACCAATTATAATGATGTGGAACGACGTGAAAGTCCGGGTATAGCGGGCAATCTTCAAGGCTTCCAGGCTCGAGACACAGGTAGAGTAGGTAGTGATTACGCGGACTGGTGGTATGGCGGATGTACTGGTGATCTCGCCCTGAAGCGCGTCATAGGTTGGAGCGGCAAGCCACACTGAGGTGCGGAGGCCAGTGGCACCACCGTTCAGGGTCCAAGATCTATAACAGAATCTCATGCAAAGATCTCTACCAGATGCAGTAAATACACAGGCATACATGTATATTCCTCGTGCTCTATCCTAGCTATATATTGCCAACATATCAATACTATACTTTGGTTCCATTCTATGAATCGACAAGGGTCCCACCAGCTTTGATAATTTCGTCCGAAGCAATCCAAGTCGCAAGTTCATCTATGCATGTTCTTGTATAGCAGCTTCGCTCGGGGCTTCGCTCGTCAAAAATTTATCGCAGATGCTTCCTAGCACCGAGTCTCTCTTTTGTGTCTCCATCACTGTTCCTCGTCGGTTCATCCACGGCCATGCGGCCCATATCCTCCTCACGACGTCCCACGCGAGCTTCTGCTACGGCCAGCCCTTGTGATACCTGCGATTGGGAGCCAAAAAAAACGGCAAAAGAAGATCATCTAGATGGATGATACTGTCGTTATTCCGAAACGGGGAATTGAACCCCGGCCTTGTCGGACCTCTGATAATGAGAGCGACAAATCCTAGCCACTAGACCATTTCGGACTGATTGATGACTAATGAACAGCTGCAGTCATATATATCGGTCCAACACCCTTCTCCATCTGCGCATCTCGTTGGAGATGGGCGAGAACGCTTTCTCAGCTCTGTTCCACAGTACTTGACTCGATATGAGTCTCTCAAAAAGCTGTGTGCGGCTCGGTGGGGCTGTTTTGGTCCGGACGTAACGTTGTAGATGGCATATCCTCGATATTGTAGTCCTACTCCCTCCTACGCACTACTCTCTCACTCTGGACCCGTCTCCTGAGCGGACCGGCTATCTGTTGCATCTTCCTTACCCCTTCCTCTTCCTTGCCTCGGGTATTGCACGTGTCGGTCCCAATCCTCCAGTCTCTCATACGGGCTCCTAAGCCACTGCTCCAACTCATGCAAAAACAACCTCGCATTCTCCCTTCCTAAGAACTCTTGTAACATATCCTCCGCGGTGCCGCTTGCATCTTTGATCTCTATCTTCTTCAGAATCGCAATGATGTACTCGAGCAGAAACTCTGCATTCGCATGACCCTGCGAGTGCAGGAATGAAAACACTTGCAGTTCGCGCCTGATGAACTTCTTGGCCCGCGATTGCAGCTGGGGCGATGTACTGAATGTAGGAGGCGTGAAGTTTCGGTATTGTGATACACGGTTTGCTCCGACGTGTAAGGAGTGTAGTTTGTGAGCGTACACCCTCCTCCGGACAGCTAACGCGCTATCCGGGGTCGTAGGCCGATACGGCGCAAACCCCGGTCCGCCTCTCCTAGGTAGCCTGTGTGGAAGGCCGGACGCTGAGCTTGGAGGTGCTGAAGAAGCCTTTGTGGGAGACGATGGAGTCGGAACAGCGTATGTTTTGTAATCCTCTGGAGTCCGCCAGTCATACTGGACTTCGGACAAGGGCGCTTTGCATAGCGGACATGTAGGCTGTTCTTGTATCCAGCTAACGAGGCAAAGGAAGTCGAAGTTCAGATGGTTGCAGGGCACTGCGACGGCGCGTTCGGTGATGCGCTCAAGGCAGATGACGCAAGTGTCCTGCGGTGCATCGTTGTCGACAGCATGTTCTTCTCTCACAGGCTGCTTGCCTTTGTCGTGAGTCAGCGGAGCATATTGAAATGGTTTGCTGTCCGGCTCTGCTATTTCCATGCAAGCCTGGGAGTGGTGGTAAGATGAGGGATGTAGACGGAGTGATTGTGCATAGGAGTGGGATGCTTGACTGGGGATCCCGACCCATCGGTTCGTCGGCGGCTCGGCCCGCGTGTGGAACGTTTGTGAAAGCTTCGATGACGTTTCAACATTGTAAGTTCATACCTCGCTGGGGTGCTGTACCTTATACCAACTTGTAGAATATAGCGCAAGCTGGTGGACGACACGAGTGCTCATAGAGTACGATTAGATGAGAACGTATTAGCAGGTTCAATACGCCATGGAGTATCGTTCTACATGAGCTGGCCGGCACAATGATTCAATGATGTATAACCCTATTGTAATGACTTTGCTGTCCCAGTTATCAACTCTCGATGGCACAAGTATCAACGCGTCAATGCCAAAATGCTGTGTATGCGCGCTAATACTTGAAGAAAACCCCCCACAAGATCTTGAGTATCGTCGAAAACTCTCAGGAGAGTACCTAAGGTAATACTACATACTGAAGCTCCAATCGCTCCTCTTTCCCCAAGCCCGCCCCGTTAAAAAGAATCTTCTACGTTCGGTACCGAGAACGTGTACTAGCTCTGGCCTAGCGGTCTTCTCATTTAGAGTCTTGCAAGTGTAGCGACTTCTTCGGATTCAGTAGTACTCAAGCTGGTGAAGCATCTCCAGTCCCAGAGCTTTTTCTCCTTTGGGATTCAAGCTTTTGTCTCGACCTCATCCATCATCGCTTTCCACACGCTTGATAGATTAGTAGAGATCTTTTCGATCGAATGCGGTGTAACCCACTTTCCGTGAAGTAGGTGCGCGCTGGATGTGAGGTTCTTTCTGACTGGGAGAGGAACAAATGCTTCAAGTGCTGCTGCAACACACGGACCGCAGACGTGTATGCGTAGTAGTTCCAGTGTCCTGCGAGGTTCCTGCTCCGCTTCCTTGATCGCGCAGACCAAATTGGCTACAGTCTTGGTATTGTCAAACATCATTTGCTCGCAATTTAGGTGTACGTTTAACATTTGCAGATTCCGGCACTCCAGTAGACAGCGGCGCATGACCGAGGTATGGGACCGAAGAAAAGACACCACAAGCTCCTGCCACTTTTTATCTAGGAAAGGTTCGATCACGACTGTCACGTCGATGACCCTGAGCTGGGACAGGACATTCGCATAGCGTGTGACATCCGTGGCATTCGCGTCGAGAAGGCGCCCAAGGAATGCTGCTCCCGTGATGTCGACCACGGCTTGAAATCGACGATGAGAGTAGAGGACTACGCATGCCTCATTGTGAATGAGCGAGCACGTCTGCAATATGTTGACCTCGTACGGCCCGGTCTGCGTTAAGCAAGGGCGGGAACAACTGATAGGCGGGTCGAGTAGATCGAAGAGTATTTCCTGGGCTTGTGTGCCTTCAATATTGTGAAACAGATGGCCGTAGATGATATACCGGAGCTCAGGCGGAAGCTCTAGAAAGCGACAACGCGTCGAGGCTGCTTGTTCTGTCATCTTTCTGACTGCTTGATGCTGCGGTGTTGAGCTATAATTCTGAGCTCGGGTGACAGAAGCAGGAGCTTTAGTGCTGGTAATTCAGATCTGAGAGGATAGGGAGCGAGTTTAGGGAGGGGAAGTATACGTAGGTCATGCAGGTGACTTGTTGTGCGAATTGAGCAGGCACGTGTGAGGTTGTTAGCTCAAGTGAAAGCTTCAAGCCTGACCCCATCGTCTTCATTTTCACGTGTTTACAGTCCGCTGATAGAGATTAAGACCTGGGGTTGAACACAAAGAAGCGTCAAACGGAGGTTCACAACTGATTTCACTCTATAAGTCGTCTGGGTATCTGATCGTCACCGCCAGGGCAACTTGTAGCGCATTCACCTCCTCCACACGTACCCTAGAACCCGAACTTCGACTTCACCACTACGAGCAGTCAGCATCTGATATCTACCGCACCAACATAACATCAACAGCTTTACTCACCTCCCATAACAGCATTCCTCTTCTGCCTCTGCACAAACTTACTGACATCATCCGCCCACCCACTACTATTGCTCTCCAACTCATCCATCCTATCCCCCATAATCCCCAACTTCTCCGTCCGCTCCGTGATCTGCCTCTGCATCCACGCATAATAGCCTTCCTGACCACCCTGACCCTGGCCAACTTCACTAGCAGCACTCCCGCTCGCGCCCTTGACAGCCGCACGCCGCGCTTCCAACTCATCGGCCTTTGCTTGCGCAATCATCCGCTTGCTAGGCGGCCGGTCCGGACCGCCGATCAGGACATCCATATCGGCTGGGGTGATATACTGCGTGCCCGAGATCCACTGGAGGTTTGAGATGGTCGGACGGGGCGGAATCAGTGCATCAGGGTTGAAGAGGCGATCCTGGCTCTTGGGCAGCGGCTCTCCCGTGCCCCAGACGGTGACGAGGCTCATTTCGCTGGGTCCGGTCCAGCCGAGGATGTTGCCGGAGGGGGTCACGGTGGCTTCGCTGAAGCGGCGGACGTCCATGACTTGGTCGAGTTTCTGACTGCCGATCTCTTTGAGAGCTGGGAGGGAGAATGCGCGCGCGGTGCCGTCGCCGAAGAGACCGATTAGGGCGTAACCTGCATCCTGGTAACGCGCTATGCCGGCTGCGTCGCAGAAGAAGTTGTCGAAGGACTTGTGGGCACCCTTTGCCGTTGGTGGCTTGGAAATGCGTATTTCAGAGTGCGTGACCACGACAAGTGCGCCTTCTGTCTTTGCGCCGTTCCTCAAAACTGCGACAGCGTTCGGGCTAGCGGTCGCTGGCCGTCCAGTATCAGCGCTGACTGGTGCGATGTATATCACCCTGCCATCGAGAGTTGAAGAGCCGACATATTGTACCGTGTAACGGCCGCTTGAATCGGGGATCACCTTGAACGTAGCGAGATGTCCCAGATGTGTACCAGCATGCATCAATATGCTGGAGTAACCGTCTCCTTCCAACGTCATCACACTGAACTCCAGAGCCGTGACATAGTCTGCTTTTGGAGCACCGTGTGCACTGCTCCTCCGGAAACTGCCCTTCTTGTCACCCTTCACAAAGTCTTGCAAGTTAGCGTTGTAGATAATGGCTGGCCCTCTCAGGTCAACAACAGAGATGCTTCCGCCCTCCGATGCTACTGCTACGAAACCAACGTCACTTAGCTTCAGAGCAGTGATCGGTCCATTCTGCATGTCCAGCAGCGTGAATGGTAGAAGACCTTCTTTGAGCGCTGGATCTGTCCGTTCCACAATGTTGGTTAGGGCATTTGGTTTGTTGTCACCGGTGTGCCGTGGTTCTCTTCCCAAATTGCGATTGGTGCCCCACCGGAAGATGACAATTTCGCCGGTTCTCAGACCGGCTCCAAACTCGCCGCTACCGCCGGCAAGAGAGGTGACTGTTATGTCTGCACCATCAACGCGACCTGCAGCACGGGCCACGTCAACTTGGACCACCTTCTCGTTTTCCAATTCGTCTCCGTGGCCTGCATCCCACAGTCTGACCGTTCCATCCGCGTGAGCGGTGTGCACAATATTACGACTCTCGTATCTTCTCAGAGGATGCGTTGCCTCAGCGCCTCCTTTCAGGATCAATGGACCTTGAGAGCGGGTCTCTGTCATACCAAGCCATCTCGTCCTCTCCACTGGGGTCAGCTTAACGATTTTCACGAAAGGGTGTACGAACGTCATAGAGACATGGAGTTGGTTCGTCGGCGTGATTGGAATCCCGCTCGGAAAGCTTAGTGTGATGACCTCTCCAGATGAAAGGAGGGCGAGTACAGCAATCGGATCATGCGCACCGTTAAAGTGAGGTGAGCTTCGGGGTATAAGGCAGAAGTCCACTACCTCGGCACTGGGCGGAGTCGGCAGGATCCGTTGCCGTTTCGGAGACTCGATATGTGCTGCCAGCACCTCATAGGATGATGTAGCATATACGGGAGTACGCCCGAGCTCGAAGAAGGTAAGTCCTTTGGTTGGTATAGTGGTAGAAGCGCCACCAGCGATCAAGATACCGGTGTCGTCAGGGTCCTGCCCGTTTGCACACCATGCAATACGAAAGAGAGGCTCCTTCATAGCGAACGTAGCCGAGCCCATATGAGGCGATAACGGACTTGCACCTGGTCGATCAACGTTAGTTTCGGAAAGCGTCCGTGCCATCACTTTACGACCCTCTTTGGGATCCCAGAAGACGAGGGAGCCGTCTTCATGCCCGGTAAGTACGAAAGTGCCGGTCGGGTGCCATACAGCTTGGGTAAGCCTCGGTCGCCTGATCGTGTTCATCAGTGAAGGATCACTGTCTCCGCCTGGAGCCCCCCGGGGCACCTCGTACTGGAGCCATTGCTGGGCCTTTGCCTGCTTGAAAGAATAGATGGCGGCACCGTGGGTGTAACCAACGAGTAGTTTGCCGATATCTCTGGGGTGTAGCTGCATGGTTACAATGGGTGACACTCGTGCTCGTGAGTCAAACTCAGCCCACAGATTGGAAATCCGGAAGGGCGCCAGGGTTTCGCGATCTAAATCGAAAGCGAGTATATCGCCTGTCTGCATTCCCAAGAAGGCGTAGTCAAGCATCGGGTCCGTCAGTAACGACGTGGCAACTCCAGGTGGAGAGAAGGAGGCTATGGCGCGTTTCGCTTCCAAGGAGAAGAAAGTGAGATCATGCTTGTCGTCGAGGCAGACCA
This sequence comes from Zalaria obscura, assembly GCA_024184665.2. Classification (NCBI taxonomy): domain Eukaryota; kingdom Fungi; phylum Ascomycota; class Dothideomycetes; order Dothideales; family Zalariaceae; genus Zalaria; species Zalaria obscura. Next base: position 801,411 of record JAMKPW020000001.1, on the reverse strand, counting down.
GCTTATCTGCGCAAAACTGTAGAGTTCGGGCAGATGCTTTGTTCCTCAGTGGCAGTATGACTTGAATACGCTTTTGACCGAAGACATATATTTGGCCTGCCCCGAACTTGCTGTCTTTGGTACCAACGGCGAGCAAGGACTGAACCGGATCATAGGCCAAGGCCGATATCTGCGAGTCAATTCCATAACGGGCAATCTATGAAGTTGGTGAGTAAAGTGTGCTCTTCCATGTTACTGATTATGCTCACATCGTCTATAGCAAATAGGTCTGGCGCCAGGCCAGCGGACAGGTCATTCTGGATACCAGCTTGTTTCCCGCGTAGGAGATGGGCCATATTGCAGGATTCCTCAACAATTTTCCATCGAATGTAGGTCTTTTCTTCAGGTAGTTTGGCCAATAGAGACTATGTACGGATAAGAACTGAGTGAGATGAAGGAGTGGTGTCTTGCATGCCTCAATCACATGCCATCAAATGCTGGTCTTGGCTGACACCCAAAGCCAAGACTCCGGGGTGAACGCGCGGAACGGAGACAAGCGCGCGTCTAGCTCGCTACTACGATTCACTCAATTGAAACACGTAGGCTACTAGCAGTAGTGATACAGTCGGCAAGATGATGGACGATGCCTGGTACAATGCTTTCGTACCCAGCACAACGTCCAAAGATGAGAAGCCCAAGACTCGCCGGCGAGGGGCTTCTCTTCTTCAACAACCTCAGGTAAGCCAAGCCTCCGTAAATTAGTACACTCGAGTTCTGATCGCTGAACAGGACGCAGGCAAGCCTGAGGTGGCTGTAGAAGCCATACAAGAAACTGCGGAGGAGGATCTGGAACCAAAAGGCCCCCCGAAGGCTACCATAGCTCGGAGAGCACAATCATACAGCGACTTCCACGATGCAGTCACGACACACGTTAAGAAAGAGCGGCGCCTGCACAGGAAACGGAGCTTAGAAGGCCTCAGAGAAGGTGCAGGAAGGATAGAATCAGAGCTGGATTACGGGTATTGGTATGATGGACTCGAAGATGAGCTCCTCGATACGAGCCACGAGGAATATCAGTACGCCCAGAGCCACCATTTTGCAGACCTCGCAAATACTAATTGGCCCCAGATTATACGAAGAACAGCTACAAATGTCCCAGGATCACCTCGAGTCGCTGCTTGCTAGCACGGCGTCTACCCTGGATCTGCTATCATCTCTTTCCGAGTCCTTCAAAGCCGTCGAGGCGCAGACCACAGCCTTCCAAGCGCAATGCGAGAGTCTCATGTCAGAACAGAAGCGCATCACGAAGCTTGCAGACGACATGGATCAGAACGTACAATACTACACCTACCTTGAACCGATTACACGAAGACTGAATGCCCCCGGAGCTGGAAAGCTTGTACGGAGCAAGGAGTTCCCAGATATGCTAGCCAACCTGGATAACTGCCTCGCATACATGGAAGCGCATACGACACAGCGCGAAGCGCCAATATATCGCTCACGCTACAAGCTTCTACTCACTCGTGCTCTAACCCTCATCCGCGTGGACTTCACGAACTCGCTCCGTGCACTGGCAGCCGATGTTTCTCAACGTATAGCCGACCGCCAGCTTAACGACACCACACAGTCAGCATTGTTATACGCAAAATTCAGAGTCGGTGCCCCGGAACTGAAGGAGCTTGGCCTTGAGATACAGAAACGAGCTGTATTACCTGCTGGATCTGAGCAAACCGGAGAACCAGAATACCAGAGTCTTATGAACGAGCTATACCAGAGCTACTCAGCAACTCGAGGACGTCTCATCCTTCCGATTGTGACCCGAAAGATGGCGGAAATTGCTGCAGTTGACACAGCAATCAAAGACTTGGTACCTTTTGCGAGAAGCGCTATTGGATACGTACGCGGGATATGCTTGGACGAGTACGACCTCTGGGGTGAATGGTTCGCTGGTGACGGAGCTGTTTACGAGTTCCTCGAAGCTTTGTGCGAACCCATGTACGACCACTTGCGGCCGCGCATCATCCACGAGAACAAGATCGTCAAGCTGTGCGAAATCTGCACTTTCATCCAGACACGATACATGGAACATGATGATTCAGATTCGGAGCCTCTGAATGGGTACGCGCCAAGAGGGCTGGAGTTTTCAGCTTTGATACAGCCCGCACTCTCAGACGCGCAGAGTCGTTTGGTGTTTCTTGCACTGAACGTCTTGCGGGACGATATCGAATACTACAAACCAAAGCCAGAAGATCTGGACTACCCGCAACACAACAGACGTGCTTCCACCGCGAGCCTGAATGGCAAGCAACCTGCCCTTTCCGGCCGCAGGGAGTCAAAGAACCCGCCACAAACACCGACGCCAAAAACGCCCATGATCGTAGACGAGGACGAAGGCATGAGCATCTTCGAAACGCAATGGGGCGTAGAACAAGACAAGCTGGGCGAAGTCTGGTACCCGACCCTACGAAAGGCCGTGTGGCTTCTAAGCCGCATCTACCGCCTCGTCAACTCCACCGTCTTCGACGACCTCGCCCATCGCATCGTGCACAGCACTACTCTATCCCTCGTCTCGGCCGCATCTCAGATCTCATCGCGAGCCTCTCCGACCGACGCCACCCTCTTCCTGATCGCGCACTTGCTGCGCCTGAAACAGCAGATCGTCGCCTTCGACATCGAGTTCGTCACGCCCGAAGTCACGTTCGACTTCTCCAGCTTGACCAACACGTTCTACGAACTGCGGGACCGCGGTGGGCTCTGGAACCCGGCCTCCTGGGTCCGTCTTGTGGGCGGCAGCCTCGTGCCGAGGGTCGTGGAGAATATGCTCGATGCCAAGGCGGAGTTGGATGGCAGACTGCGCACGGTGATCAATGATTTCGTCAACGGCTTCGCGGATCGCATCACTGCGCCGTTGGCGGGGAAGGGCAAGAAGGGCAAGGGCGAGGACATCGATGCGCAGGTTGCGACCATGGCCGTCAGGGAGGCGACGCAGAAGGAGGTCCTATTTCTGCGCAGGAAACTGGATGAGTATCTGGATGATGTGCGGACGAGGGAGACGCTTGTTGCGGCAGTCAGGGATCAGATCGTTTTGGCGTATGAGGACTGGTTCGATGTCTGGAGTCAGGGCAAGGGCGGGAAGAGTGGCAAGGTCAGCCGCAAGGGCAAGGGCAGGGAGGACGAGGTCTGGAGTAGTGAGGTCTTTGCCGAGTGGTGTGAGAGGACTTTTGGGGTGGGGAGAGTGGTGGGTGAGGATGAGGATGAGAATGGTGTATGATGCAGGAAGACTGTAGTTATGTGGTAGGCGGAATGAGTTGTTGCAGCGGGCCAGTGGTCAACGCCAAGGCTACCTGGACATTCACTTGTCGTTCATTTTCAACCTGTACTACGTCAGCCCTGGGCATGTGACTTGCAAGTATCCGTGTCACTTGTACTTCAACGACCAAGCTTCTCTTCTTCCATACCAGAGCGACTCCTCCAAGTGTGTCTCATCTTTCCCTTCAGTCCAGGCTCCGTTACTCCATTCAGACTTCTCAGCAGCCTCACATTTACCAGCTTCACACCGCTTCAACGTACGACAATTGTACCACATCACGACCACCAACACCTACAAGCTTACCTCGTGGACTCTGGAACTTGTCGATAGCACAAGTTTAGTAAAAGACCTCCGCTTTCTCAAATACAGTGCAATCATCACCACGACACCTCAAGCCGACATGCCAAACGACAAGGGCAACGGGACTCCAGCCAGCACCACCAGCGGCGCAAAAACGTCGTTTCTCGATCTGCCATCAGAGATTCGTTGTCTCATTTACGGTCACATCTTCAGCGACATTGAAGATGAACAATCCCGGAAACGGCTTATCGAGAGGATGACGTTCCGAAACAAGCAGAAGCTTCACTTGACGCTTAAAAGGAAGCTTGAGAAGAAAACACGAAAGTATCCTTTAAGCGCGATTCCGACAACATGGATTGGCATTCTGTGTGTCTCGTCTCTCATCTATGCAGAAGCTAAGCATGTTCTGTATAACCGCCGCTTCAACCTCTGCCTCAATCAGACACGCATAGGGGCTCTCAATCAGGTCGTCAGATTATTCCGAGACAGTAATCCCTGCTGTAAAATTCTTTCTACCATCGAGCAACTCGACATTACGGTTCTAGTGGAGTTCGGGTACATCTGGAACTACGCGTTTGTGGACGTGCCGTCCTTGCTTGCACGATACGGGCAGGTGCGCTCATGCAGTCTCACGATCCGTACGGTATTCATGCCTGAAACTGCTCCGACTTTCTACGGGTCAGTCCTCGCAAGCAAAGAATCAGAGAGCACCACAGACGTGTTGTCCTTATACAGCTGGGGAAGCTGGATCCTGGGACTGGTACAGCGGTTTCGTGACCTGCCTATTGACAGCACGCCTACTCTCGTCTGGACCAATCGCGAGCTCGAAGTTACTCATACCTTTGCACTCCATGGCGTATTCGAAGTAGAGATCTAAAGTCGACAACGAGCCTTCAAAGCGTGGTGCGACTCCGCAACTCACCATGGAGGGCATTGGACTGCAGCTGGGACATGAATTAGTCAAGGAGGAAGTGTCGTGCTTTGCACAGGACACGGTGCATTGAAGACACACAAAAACACTGGCACGAGTACGCTGGTATTGCTGCAGGGATCTAAGCTTCATAATAAACCTTTCAAAGTGTGCCGTAACTCCGCAACTCACCACAGTTGGTATCGGAGTCCACCTGGGGACATAACACAGTCAAGCAAGGAATCTCGTGTCTTGCACATGACGCGGCGCATCGAAGACACGCAAACACTGGCGTGGGTGCGCTGGTAATGTTATGGGACTGAAAGCAAGAGACAGAAGCGTAGCATTGTTGCCAGGATATCATAAACCTCTAAATATATGCAGAGAAACAACCCTTCCCCTCCTATTCTCACGACCTCATCTTCCCTCTCCTCCCTGCCCCTGCCCGCGCCACTCAAACATCCCCCTCAGCGCTAGGAAAAAAGCTCTCCGCCCTCGGCCTCCTCCTCAACTGACCGCCATGCGCACCCTGATGCATCGAAAACACCCCACTCCCCTCACTAACGACCCTACTCCCCCTCCTCGCCCTGATACTGTTCAAATACCCATTCCCCCACATATCCGAGCTGAGGATCTCGTCGACATCGTCCATCTCATCCATGACGCTCTGCGGCGGCTCGCTATCAAACACCATCTGCAGATCGGCATGCGCGCCCAGGCTCTCCCAGAACGTGAGCCAGGTGTGTTTGCGCGGGGGCGCGGACAGGCGGTTGCGTTTCCACAGGTAGCGACGCTCGTGGAGGGAGATGAGCAGAAGTATAGGCGCGTTCAAGACGCGGATGAGCGTGACGTTGACTTTGTGGAACCAGCGCGGGGTGACCATGAATTTGAGCGGGAGCAGGACGACGAGGGCGAGGACGTTGAAGGGCGGACGGTAGGCGAACAGGGCGTCTGACTTCACGCCTTCGAAGGTGAGGACGGCGCGGCGGAACTGGATTTCCGCGGTCGCGTTGGCGGCGAGGTTGGAGTAGGTGTTTGAGAGCATGGAGACGAGGATGGTTAGGAAGAGCGTGTTGCCGAGGAAGGAGAAGGTGACCATGAGGATGGGCCCGAAGTAGCGGTGCACTTCTACGCTGCGTTGGATCCCGGTCCCGTCCAGCCCGAACCAGATCCACAGCATCCATTTGCCGATGGTCAGCATGCTGTGGCTGATGAAGCCATCTTGAGACTCGGAGAGCCAGCGCATGGCTAGCAGGAAGCCGCCGAAGCACCAGATCGCAAGGATGGTCAGGAAGGTGAAGTCGGCCATCATGGCTCGGAGAGAGATGAAAAGCATGTTCTCGGGCATGAGGCAGAAAGCTAGGCGCGGGAGAAGGACAGGCGCTGCCATTGAAAGTATGTCTAGGGCTTGCTTGCCGAGCTCCTGTATTATAGTCAGTCATACGTTTCCCCACCAAAAGCTGCTGAATGTTGGACATACATGTGAATCGGTGAAGAGGCCATGCATGCGCACGCCAAAGTACGCGCAGTAGATGCCCAAGAAAGTGATGTCAAGGAACGACCACAGATTCTCCGTATGCACCGTCCACCCATGCTCCAAGACCGACGCAAATTCGTCGAGTACCCAGCCTGCACTGTAGATGCAGAAGACAAGCTCAGCGACAGTGAACTGTAAATGTGTCGGGCCCAGAGTGTGTGCTTTGTTGATCATAGTGAGCATGTACAAGATAAGCAGGATGATGAATTGAACAGCCTCAATAATATTCCGCGTCCGCGGGACAATCAACCGGTACTGATTGAGCAATGGTGCTCGCCGCGGGTCGTAGAGAGAAATCATGCGCGTTTTGTAGTGATCTGGCAGGATGTCGATGAATGAAGTCGGGTTATAAATGATGCGACCACGATAGACCGCATCCACCACCTTCTGGCATGCCGATGCGCTGAGGAAATTCTTGGATTCAGAGATGATAGCCACCTCGAGTGCGGTAAGCAAGCGTTCATATCCAGCTCGCCAGAAACGGTCTACGACGGACCAATGTGCACTCGGCTTCGAACGAACGACCTCTGACGGGGCATTTTGGAACGGCTCGAAGCCAGCGACAAGGACGTTTGCGAGGACCAGCAGGCCTTGCCGCCCTTCGTGGTCTTCATCAAAGCGACGAAGGACACGACTGGCAAGAATCTCGCAAAGAGTGGCTCGGGTGTTGTTGACGGTCTGATGGTGCGCTTGATACGATTGCTCACGGAGGAATTGCACACGATTCACCAGCAGACAATAGACTATTCGCTATGTCAGTGTCTGGCCTTGCAGCATTTGGACAAAAGCGGAGAATAACGCGTGCGTCGCTTTACACGACCATGTGACTCGAATAGAAAGAAGGCCTACCGATACTGACATCTTCCGGATCATAAAGATGATCCACAAGCGGTCTAACAACACTGACATTCATCCGGGGACTCTTGAGCTGGTCAAGAGTATACGGATCATCGATACTCGCAATCACCAGTCTGCGGATCCGATGTATCGTTTGATACACGGGCAGATGGCTATGCGGATTCGGCACCCTAGGATCGCTATTCCTGCGTGGCGGATAGCAACCATCGTCATCAGCTTCCTCCTCGTCTCCGAGAAGTTGCTCCTGTTCCTCGCGGCTGCGGGCTAGACGCATGGCCTCGGAGAGGCTGCGAGCGGATTGCTCCGTGGTCTTCTTGCGGTCGGGCATTGGTGGCCGTAACCGTCCTGGCGACGGATCATCCAAGGTAATATGGCCGGATGCTCCTCCATTGCCAAAGGTGCCGTAGGGAGAGCGCTGGCCAGGCGAAGAAGAGAACGATTCTGTCGCCGAGAGTTTGCGTAGATCTGGTGGCTCAGGACTACTCGGCGAAGGGTGGTCTGAACTGCCTTCCATGGTCGTGTCTTGGCGGGCAATTGGCATCATCATTACACTCCAGAGGCTTTCATGACCCGGACCTCAACCCTCGAAAAAGAAACCCCTCATGTTCGCGGTGGCGGCGGGATATAAAGAAACAAAGTGCGGAGGTGGTTCTGATACGCGACAGGGATGAGACGTGCATGGGCGCCACTGCCAGATGCCCTGCAGTTGACGTGTAAAGTGGTGTCACGTGTGCATGCGATAACGGATTAGATGCCAAGACTTTGGCCGGTTGATGGAAGTCAACGTTTCATCCATGTTACTGTCACTTGGCTATATGACTCTTAGCTCTCTACAGTGCGTGCATACCTTATGTTTGTTGACGCACACTGAAGCTCTTACAGAGTGAGGCTATCTTTGAATTGTTGAAACTTTCATAGCGGCCGTCTACCTGGAGTTCATATTTCCTAATTGGGAACGTTCACACGGCACGCGCACATACTTAAAGCGTCGCAAGAAGCTTCTATTGGTGCATCGACCAGAGCCAAGCAAGTTGAAAGTCCGCTACGATGGCCACACTATCTGCACCTTCACTCTACCTCACTCCTTCAGAAACAGCCCTCAAGCTGCACTATGTCGGCAAGCACCTCAAAGACGTGCAAGCACCCGCCGCAATCCTAGATGTGGCGGTCATTCGGCGTAACTGCAAGCTCATGCTTGACACGACCAAAACCCTCGGTCTCGGCTTCAGGGCGCACGTCAAGACGCACAAGACCACGCAGTTGACACGCCTGCAGATGGGCGAAGACTCGAAATCGGTCAACCTCATCGCTTCCACCGTCTCCGAGATCGAGCATCTCGTGCCTTACCTCCAAGAGCAGCAGTCCAGGGGCCGCAACGTAAACGTCCTCTATGGTCTCCCTGTAGCGCCAAGCCATATCCCTCGTCTTGCTACCGTCTCGCGAATCCTTGGACCAGGATGCGTTTCCTTATTCGTGGACCAACCAGCTCATGTGGAGATGCTTAGCAAGGTCGAAGACGAGACCTGGCCAGGACAGATAAACGTCTTTGTCAAAGTTGACGCTGGATACCACCGCGCTGGCTTGTCTCCTGAAAGTGCGTCGCTGGACAAGTTGGCGCAAATGATTGGGTCGCAGCAGAAAGTAAAGCTACAGGGTGCCTACGCGCATATGGGCCACAGCTACTCGTCGAGTTCGCCTGAAGAAGCGCTGAAGTTCTTGCGAACCGAGATCGAAGAGGTGTCCAAGGGCGCTGCGCGCTTGACCAAAGCATTGCCGCAAGAGCATCTGGGCGAAGGCGGCAAGTTGACCATTTCTCTGGGTGCGACACCAACAGCCACCGCGACGCAGAACATTCTGGCCGGAAGCGCTGAAGCCGAAGAGTTCCGCTCCTTCATCAATGAAGCGAAGAAGCACTTCGACGTCGAGATCCATGCGGGCGTTTACCCTGTTTTGGATATGCAGCAACTGGCAACACGGGCACGACCAGCCACAGGCAGCTCTGAAGAGCCGTTGCTATCGTTCCGCAATCTAGGACTGCGGATAATGGTGGAGGTCGCTTCCGTTTACGACGAGCGCGAGAAGCCCGAAGCCCTGATCGCGGCAGGCTCCATTGTGTTGGGTCGTGAGCCATGCAAGAGCTACCACGGCTGGGGCGTCGTCACTCCTTGGAGCAGTTTGGCAAGCGGAACTGTGGAGACGAAGGTGTTTGACCCGGAAGGCGAGAGATCAGGCTGGATTGTCGGACGAATTAGCCAAGAGCATGGCATGCTGACTTGGGAGGGTCCACAAGAGGACGTGCGAAAACTCCAGATTGGCGAGAAGCTTCTGGTGTGGCCGAATCACGCCTGTATGGCAGGGCCATCCTTCTGGGGGTACCTGATTGTGGACTCCGACAAAGATGCGGAGAAAATCGATGATGTTTGGGTCCGGTGGCGAGGATGGTAAGGCAGTCATTACATTGTCGAATGCTTGAGCATATCAACAGCTTCCACAATAGTGTCCATGTAGCGAACAAGCTTCGCGACAATTGTAACGGATCGTTAGTGTCAGGATTCATCGTCAAGGCCTTGACTCTCCATCAGCTGCGTCAGCATTCTCTTATGCTTTGCCAAATCCTGTTGCTGTTTTTCCAGCGCCTCCAAGACCTTCGCTTCCAAATTCTGTTGCTGTTTTTCAATAGCCTCCATGATCTTCTTCTCCGCTGCCTCCCGATCTCGCCTGTTCTGGTCATGGAAATTCGCACTGCTGGTCCTCCATTTTTCTTCCCTCGCCTGAGTGAAGTCGGCTGCAGTCTTCCTGCAGTTCTCCAGCCATGGCAGCATTTTCGAAATCCCACTAAGCTCCTGCATCGTCTGCGCGTTCTGGTAATTCAAAGACGCGCCCAGTGTGTTCTGTATACCGTCTATCTTCTTCTCCATCCAAGCTTTCTTACGGCGCTCTTCGTCGTAGAGTTTGGTAAAGTGGTCGAACATCCAGCCGCCTTGTTCCCGCCACTGTTCTCGCCAATCGATGAGAAATTTCAATAGCTCGTTGAATTGCTGGGGCGCGATTGATCCTGACAATGGTACCGGGACGGGCGCGCTGTTCTTTCGAGATGAAATGACTTGAACGTCATCATCTCCACCAGCTGATGTCTGGTCGCTTGTGTCTGATCGCATGCGCTTTCTCGGGTTTTGCGATGTCTCACCCGCTGCGAGGGGATCTGGCGACTGTGTTGCAGCTACTCCATTCCCTGTCATCGGAGCTGCAGGCGCCTGGACAGGCTGACTTGCATTCAATGCTGTGGAAGTATTCCCAAGCTCGCCGTTGCCTTCTTTGGTTTGATCGACCGAGACATGATAGCGGTTCTCTTTATCGTATGGCGCATGCCCTTTCACTTTGATCTGGATGTCCGCAACGATTTGGGCTTCACTGCCATCTCCAAGAAGCTTTTGTATATCATCTTGCAGAGCTACAAGCAGTCCTTTGATCTTCATGCGCCGTTCAAATGTATAGTTTTGCAGCATCTGATCGCCCTCATAGCTATGTTTGATATGCGGGCTGGCGCGTGGAGCTTGGCTGCTCTGTAACGTAGCCATGTTGCATCGTCCGGATGAAGGACGTCGGTGTCGTATATTATTTATCAAGAAGGTGGAGATTGTCCGGATGGAGGGGCTGATGCTAGCTCGGATATCGTTGCGAAGCCCTGCGCAGAAGAGTGCGCGGTCCGTGAGCAGTACAGAGATAGGCAGTGAAACCAGTACTGTTTCTTGGCAGGTACCACGATGAGATTCAAGTCAGCAAGCCCTGCAGGCACTGGACGTTGTAAGATGGTGCTACGCGTAAGTAGGAGCGACAAGCGGACGCGACCGTGGAGAGAGGAGCAAACCCGACGCGCTGTCCGCGCTTGCCCAATCGGTGAAGGGAGGATCGGCCCGCACAGATGTGGTTCGCTTCTTGAGAGGAACCAATGCGAGACGATCACCACCCGCGCGACGCTAACGACTCCGCGACCCGTCCCCAAAGTACCTCCAAGCCAAGCCATCGCCTTGCCCTGCCAGCCACATCCTCAGGCTGTGGAATTACTGTCGGGTGCTTTCCTCCTACCTCTAGATTGCATGTTGCGGTCATGATAGGAGGTATGGACTTCGACTGTACACACCAAATGCGCCTTTATGTCTAGTATCGCCTATTCTGTTACGAGCCACGATCATCCCGGGACCATCTGTATCGCCGTTGCAATCGCGCATACAATAGTGTCCCCCATCTTGGCACGGAGTTGCCTCGTCCCCCTATCGCAGCGTCATGGAGCGACACGTTCAAAAGGATGAGGATTTCCACTCCCTCTCCGGGAACGAGCCGGACTGCGAGGATGAAGTCGCATCACTCAACAGTGACCTCCCCCCGGTACACCCTGTCCCCATCATGCAGGACGCTTTTGAGGAATCCATTCGCGAGTCCGCTGAAGAAACGAACGGAGACGACACACCTGTGACTGGCAGGCCCAACGCAGAAGCTCGAAGAGCAGATCTACTCGAGCAAGAAGCATACGACGACTCGTGGAATACAAGGTGGAAGCAAAAGCCAGGAGCTAAGAGCCACCCGATTATGAAGCTTATGGCCCAGATAGTGTTTGGCATGCATTTGCTACACCAGCAGCAAGCAAAGTCCGATGCAGAGGTGGTGAAGATACTGCAGACCCATGTGGATGAGGTGGACGGCTTCCTGGAGAAGACCACCGAAGACTTCGACCTTGCAATACGCGATATCGACGAGCGCATACGATACCTTACGTTGCCTATGACACACCGCGATGTGTTTGATATTATGCTTGACGACAAGCAATTCCGCACCCAGCTCATTGACGGCAATGAGAAGATTGAAAAGATAATCGAGAGGACAGCCAAGGCTATGAATGCTGCATTGCAGGATGTGGAGAAGGGCATCACTTCAACGACTGAGCTGGGAAAGTACCTCGATAGTGTAAAGTTCGACTGGCCACATGACAGAGACGACCTTGGTGCGATCTTCGCAGCCATGCGGGGCAATGAAGAAGGCTGGCTGAGCTGCCTCAGAGACTTACAGATGAAGGCCAATAAACTGGGTGTAAGCCTAGTGCAGCTTGGTACGGTGATTGGTGAGATGGACAAACTTGCAGCGGCCGCGAGTAGAAGGAACAAGGTAAGCCAATTCAGACTGGCGCAAGATCATAGACTGATCAATGGCAAGACACAAAGTCGCATCTCCACTACCACCACTGGAACCCATGCGCCACTCTCAAAGTACTCTAGTACCACTCAAAAGAAGCGCAGTATATCAAACGGTCTGGTTGACAAGCCTTTGCCCCGAGATCCGGACAGCGTGGAACCGGCAGTCCAGGCGACTTTGCGCAGGTCGCAGTCGGGACCTTTAGACAGGGTTATGCAGAAGCAAAGGGCGAGCTCCGTACCTATGCCTGATCGCTACGATGGAACGCGCCGTACCGTACCGCCCCCGACTCGCGCTAACAATGACCCCCCGAGTCCTACCCACAGCGATCCAGGCAACAACGACCGAAGCCGTAACGTTCGGGTGAAGAAGATGACGCCCCGCGAACCGATCAGTCCCAAGGGATCAGAGACAGCAGAGCTAGCGGCATTCCTCCGAGCCTCAGGACCTCTCCAGCCACAGCCACAGCCGCGGACCGCGGCTCGCCGCTCAGCTAAGGTCCACACTCCTCCCGACCCACTGAACAATAACCAAGGCCCGCTGAACCCTCTCTCTTCAAACCCGCCCGTAGAGCTGGACTCGACACCCGTAGAGAAGCCGCGCGCCCCGCCCTTCAAAGTCCGGGGCGCCGTCGCCATGCCCGCCCCAACCACCCCCTCCCGAACCCTCGAGCCCGACACCGACCCCACCCGCGCCTCCCTAACCAATGCCGACGACTACCGCCAGCCCATCCCATCCGCGTCACCGCACCCAGACGACTCAGCCTACGCCTCCAGCACCGACGCCATCCACCCCTCCCACTCCCACACCACCCAGCAGCCAGAGCAAGCCGAGCCCGCCCTCGCCCCACGCCCCTCAATCTCCCCACCCAGCACAGCAGGCCTCCCACGCACGCCCAGCCGTCTCGGTCTCTTCCCAAGCACGCAGTCGCAGTCGCGCTCGCTCAGCGGGGCGAGCACGCCGTTGCAACGGAGTTGGAGTGGGAGTGTTTCGACGCCACAGCCGGGGCAAGCGCAGCAGCAGGGGTCGAGGCCGCAGACCGCGTTGCCGGATTTGAGTCAGCGGCCGCTGCCTGCGGGGCGGGAGGAGCTGGGGATGGGGGTGGGGGTGGGGGTGGGGGTGGGGAGGAAGAGGGGGAATAGTGCGTTTAGCTTCAAGAGGATGTTTAGGAGGGGGAAGGTGCATGCTATTGCTGCTTAGGGATATGGAAGGCTCAGGGCTACCGTTTTTGTGGGGGTCTTCTGGGATTGATGGTGATGGATGATATGAATGATGACGAATCAACGAACGTTCTATTCCTCTTTCTCCTCTGTTTTTCTCTCCTTTACTTTCCTGTTCTCGCTGCGCACTTTCCTGTGAGCGTGGCTAATACCCCCTATTGCGTGGAGTACATGCAGGTCTACGAAGCGAATGTCATATGGCTTTCCAATCTTCCCTTCGGTCCCATGTTCCTTACATGTCCTGTCTAAAGGTTCTACCAGGCCCTCAACCTTTTTTCCAACTTTTGTTACCAAAAAAAAAGAATTACTAACTCCAACAATAACGCCTCCAGACAATCCAATATGTCCTCGACCCATCTCACGGCCTCCAGTGCGCGTCCTTCCTGTTGCGGAAGCGCTTTTAATGGTCTTGCCAATGTTGCGTCCACTGTTCGACGTCGTCCGGGTTCTGTTGGTCCCATTGCTGGCCTCTATGGTCTCCCTCCCAGTCCACCATTTCTTCGTCCGGCGCATTCGGATCCCAGTGCCCATCGTGTTTGAGGAAGTAGTTGCTCATCGGGCTGAGAGTGGAGTGGGTTTGCCCTTGACCAAGTTGTATCTGCGCGTGCGGCTGTTGCTGTTGCTGCGAGTACTGTTGCTGCTGCTGGGAACTGCGATGATGCAGTTGTGGTATGGATTGCATGTGCGGCATCGGTTTCTGTACGAGATGGGAGTCGGCCATGGTTGGAGTAACTGATATCTCATGGGGCGAAGGCCCAAGGTGACGGACTGTCTCTGGGCTGGATGAGGACAGCGAATGTGGTGCCATCATCCGGCTTCCAGCGGACGGTGGAGAAGACTGTATAGCCTGCGGTACAGCAGGGGTAGTCCGGGGCGATATCTGGCTTGTTCGTCGATTGCTAATTAGCGGTGCAAGCTCTTCGGTCTCGTCTTGGTTTTCAGGCTCGGTGAGATGGGACGTCAGTGAGGGCAGTGTTGGGCGTCTTTGCTGGCTGCCTGGTTGAGATGGCAGTGCAAGCTTTGTGGGTGGCTGGCTTGAACGTCTGGTAGTGGCATGTCCCTCGACTTCTTTGCTTCCCCCCTGGGGTGCCTCCACCGGTGCAACGACCGAATCGCGGTGGCCTTGAGACTGCGTTGTGTCTTTAGCTTGGGGCGTAACGTTAGTGTTGGGTGGAGCTGGACGGCGTCTGGGCGTATCAGTATAATGTCCTCGACAGACGAGATCATCAACTATCTTGGAAAGGAGACACCTACCTCGCAGCCTCCGGAATCCGCCACTCGACACTCCAGTCTCCCAGGTCATCTCTGACCCAGATCGGCACAGCCATATGAGCCCAGCGCCAATACAGCTTGTCGTAAATTCCATGCTGCTGGTCCATCAGCATCCATCACATCGTCATTACCGCCGCAGCTACTCACGCATTCCTTCCATAGGGTGGGCTCAAGCTTAGGACATACACCGCCATCGCGGGTTGACGTGCGATCAGATGGCCAGATGCCTAGATTGACGGCGTATTCGTTGATGCTGCGCCATGTCGTACGCAGCCAGATGTATTTGGCAAAATTCGCGGCGAGTTGCGTATCCCTGTCCATGTTGAGTAAGGTATGTCTGTGACGTACGGAGGTGTGCAACTGTCTGAGCGGGACTGACCTGAGGAGTCCCCGATACAAGCGGGACGAATTTCGCTGGTGCGATCATGTTTCGCGCCTGCTGCACAGGAAGTAGGATGGAGGTCAGCAAGTTATGGAGAGTTCGGTGTCGTGGCGAACTCAATTTGGGCAGCGGCGGTCGGACGAACAACACCACAACGCCGGGCCCCTGCTATCGGCTGGACTCGACCAGACTACCTGTACACCGCACACACGACTGGAGATGGCTTCGTCGCGACTCCAAAAGGTCAAGTACCAGGGTTTGACGTGTACATGTACATACTGTTCATGTCGCTTGAAGATGAGACAACATGAATGTGGATCGGTCCGTATAGAGCAGGAGCGAAGCTTCAACTCAAGCATGAGGCACATCGTACCTTCCACAAACGGCTGTCCAACATCGAGCGAGACTTCTCTTGTGAAAGTTTCAGACACGGGTAATACGGAATGGCAGCCTTCAGGTACCATCAGCGGCCACTGCCTAAAGCGCAAGGGTGTACTGGCAACGTGAGCATGTCAGTCACGGCAGGTGGCTTGTGTCCGATCTGCCATCTGTTTTCTCCTACCGTCGCTCACGCCTCTTCTCACGCCCATATCGCTCATTTGCTTCATTGCGTCTTTGCGTCCCATCGGTCACTTGGATAGCATCATTGATTTGCTTCAAGCTTCGAAGGCGGCACAATGCCTTTCACGGAACCCAATGTTCCCATCAGTGGGCGTACCAGTCGGGCTTCAGCATTCTCGGACATGTCACGAAGAACGGCACCCCCAACAGGCATTTATCAACCCGGTGACATGTTCTCAGCGGCAGCCCCTGGTGTACTCAGCATGCTCAAGACTTCAACAGATATAGGTGACCTTGGAGCATTTCCGTTCAACAGCAAAAAGCGCCTACCTGCTCCCCCTCGTCCGGCTCATCAGCGAAAGACACATGTGGCTCGCCTATCTGGATCATCTCATCATACAAACCTTACCACAAACAGCCTTACTGCGTCACAGCCCTCACGGATGGGTCCAAGCCCTCAACCTTGGGATTCCGCTCCGGCAAACCCTCGCGGCTCACTGACCAGCTTGACCAGCATGACACCATATATGCCCGATACCATGTCCCCTACCCTTGTCAACATGTCAAACAACGCCCCGTATGGTCTGCCGCAACCCTCCATGGCGAGAGATGGCCGGTCGTACTCCCTTACCCAAGCTCAAGCTCAGCCGGCTCGTCGCCTCATGAGTTATCGGTCGACCACCAGCTTGAGGAGTCAAGAAGCGGTTCCTCGCCACATGCAAAACATACACCCCGCGCAGAGACCTCAATACGTTTATCCAACCCGCCTCAAGCGGCCAGGTTATCGGCCGTCATCGCCTTTGCTCAGTGACTATGGGCCAGCGCCTCCCACACGTGGACCATACGTTCGTGCGCCCCCGCGTCCCTACCTCACTCAACATCATAGTGACTATGGACATCAAAACATGCCTTCTCGGCCGATGCATTTTGGTGTTGGGCCTCAGCAGATGATGCGTGCGCACGCTTCAACTCCACCAATGATGACTTACGAGCAAAACAATTTCGCTTATCGTCCTGGACCAATGCGTCCTGCTCCTGTGTTCCAGATGTCACGACGTGGACTGCCTGTTCCTCCACCGCGCGCTTTTACGCCGCAGATGGACTCGCTCCCGTCATCTTCAGAGCCTGGCAGTTCAGCACCGCCGTCTTCAAACCCGCCGACTCCTAGAGATGTCACTTCAGTTCAGGTAGCTATTGATCCAGGCTTCGGTGATCCCGAGTTGAGCGAACTGCCAAGTAGCAACAGCGACAGCAATGGTCTCGCCAACTACGTAGCGTACGCCGACGCCCTGGAGAAAGAGGCTGACCTCAATCAAATCACTACGGCGGTCCCTATGGGATTTGTACAACGTATCAAGAACTTGTTGGAAGAGAAAGCCACAGCTGATGAGGCCATTGGGAACAAGGATCCATCTCCGCGTCAGGCTCCGGCTGTGAATGTCGTCGAGATTAATCAAGATGGCGCTGTTGAACTACCAGGCTCCATGCCTTCTCAGTCGGTGCAGGACCTTGTGGAACTCCCAGCCACGCCGGTCGCTGCACCAGCAGAGCTGGCTGGTACCCCTGTGAAGCGGATTACTCGCGACATGATCACTGCAATCACTGCACCCTCAGAATCTGGCACAGCTTCTGAGCAGAACACAGCTGTCATCAACACCAACCTGGACAATGGCATCGAAGTGCAGATGTCAATCAAGCAGACCGTTGAGAAGGCAGACGATTCGAGCTCCCATTACCCCTCAGAACACTCGACTGACTCTTCACCTCAAAGCCACAATGGTCGCTCAAGCTCGCCTGTGGAGACTACAACTACAGTCACTATGACAAACTCCTCGCAACTCAGCGGTGGAGACTATGCAGTCCATCTTGAGATCCCAGAATTCACTGCTTCCAAGATGCGACAAGAAGTTGAGCCGGGCCCAGATGAACTCGTTCTCCAAAACGACCACGAAAGAGAAGGAGAAGCAAGCACACCAGATGATACAGAATCTGAGATTGCTGATCGCTCGTCAACCCCACTACCAACCGAGCCAGTTAGTCCTCTTCGATCAGACGAAAATACTGACAGAAACTCGGTTGTAAGCCCAATGGCGACAAAGACACCCGGTCAGCGCAGTGCGCTAGAAGGGGTACAGCAAATGCCTGGCGCTTTCCCGAATCAGGGCGACACTCCACCGACTCCGAGGCGAAAGTCCAAATCCGTGTCATTTCCGCTACCTCCTAGCGCAGACACAACTTCTCGCTACTCTCTGCCATCAGACCTGAATCACAGCAATGAGGCCACGGGTACGACTGATTTCATGACCGATGTTGCGGTTAGGTTTACGGTCCCGCCATCAGCAAGCACTGGGAAGCCCCAAGTTGTGCAGATTCGGTCCAGCCCAGAATCCAGTACCACTAACTCTACTGTCACGGTCCGCAAAGACGTCTATGAGCTGCCAGCATTCAACTCTCCAAGGGCATCTTATGCTGACAAAGTGCCACCTCTCGTTATACGCAAGCCGGAAAGTGCAGTCATCACTACTTCTACTTCTAATACTGAGAGCGCAGACCTGTCTTGCTTCATTCGCAGGTCTTTCCCACGCCGCCAGTCTGTGTACTTTGATGACCAACCGGAGAGCAAGAGATCGTCCAGAGACTCCACGACAGACTTACGCTTCTTCTCTAACCACAAATACCAATCAATTGGTCATTTGCCCGGCCTGAAAGAAGAGTCTCAAGAGGACATGAGCACGAGTGATCCAGATATGCGATCCTCATCCTTTAGCTTTCCCCTCCCTCGCACTCTGGCAACCAAGGCGGGACACGAACGGCTGAGGCAATCGGAAGATTTCTCGGCCGCCAAACGGCGCTCATCAAAGCAGCCTGGCATGTCACTGTCTGAAATTCATGAACTGCCGTCTCTGAATTTCAGTCGTATGGACCTCATCGAGAAGCTCAACCAGGCACTGGATATCCGCTCATCTGTCTCACTAGACGTTGGCAGAGGAAGGCGCTTTTCTGGATTATACCACCCTATCCCTCAGCGACCAGCTTCGACCGAACACCTTCGAGAAAGGTACACCAGTTTCTTCGTCAAGCCTGAGGAGATTGAGATACCAGAGCCGGTCGATGATGAGGAAAGTAGTGGTCAAGTAACTCCCGAAGAATCTGCAAAGGAAGAAGAGCAGAAGAATCCTGAGGAAGATGGCAAAGCAACACGCCCTGTGTCGACGATGTCCAAACGACCTATGTCTCCTGAAGAGCTCCTTAACGTCGCAACGGAAGTAAGCCGCCTCTCGATACCCTCTGTGACGGGCTTGACAGAGCGACTTTCGGAATTGCTCCCATCCATCAAGCGTTTGCATCTGGACAGTGCCATTGGAGACGACGAGGCCGTTGGTCACACCATCGACGAGATTCACCACCTTGGCGAGCGACCTGAAACGATGATGAGCGTGCGCTCGTCTGGTGGACTTCGGCTGATGGCGGCAGCAGCTGACAAGATTGTCACTAACGGCACACATGACTCAACCCAGATGGACGCAAAGGTCTCCCGTCTGATGAAAGAGCTACCGCCATTGCCGGAGAGTGCTGACAGTGTGTCTGAGATGAGTTCAGCTGAACCACGGAATTCATCATCGAGCAAGCAAACGAGGTCTCCAGTCTCAGAGTTGGAAGCACCTCAACCGGCTTTCATTCGCAAATCATCCGTGAAGGAGGACAGCACAGCTGAGGCTCTTCAACCACCACCAAAATTGACGTCCAAGCGCTCTCTGATAATCTCTTCTCCAAGTTCCCGCCCATGGAACGCTGACGAGAGTTATCCTTGGTCCGGTACCAAACTACCTGTGGATCTTAGCTTTCCAGAGCCTGCTCATCACCGCAACTCTATCACTTCTGATTCAGTACGCAGCCCAGTCAGAGTCTCATTGGAGAGCACTCGCTATCTGGATGATACAACCCGTAGCCGCAACGTCGTGTCTCCAGGCTCGGTGATTTCTGACCTCGAGCATGCAACCGTCACAACCGAAGCCTTGACTGGCCATGCCCGCAAGTTTAGTAAACGCTCCATCATGGGTTCAATCACACGCAAGATAGGTATTGGCAGAGACAGTCCAATGCTCAACCGGAAGCGAACCACCTCCCGCGACATGCGCAGTCCCCTACGGAGTCCGGATGTGCTGAGCCTCGACGACGCCGTCGACCCAGGCGACCGCTATCCAACCACCGCCCTCACCTCACCCACCACAGCCTTACATCTCGGCGAAACACGCTCTTTTTTCTCCGATGATTCTTCCGAGGAGCGTCGCGAGGAGGCAGCTGCCAAGCGTGGTAGTTTCCGCAAACACATCTCGCACCTGAAAGCGCGCTTGCCTCCTCACCTGTCGCCCCCTACGCCGCCACCGCGTGGTTCCTCGCTCGAGCAGGATGGTACGCGCAGTCTTGATTTCATTGGCCATGGTGGCGCGAGTTTGAATGATTCACGTATCACGGTGCAGAGCGTGGCTGTGACGTACGATGCCGGTGTGGGTATGAGTAAGATGGAGTTCAGGGTCAAGAGGGTCGCGGAGAGGATCAAGTGTTTGTGGGCGAGGGGTGGTGAGCTGTTGAGAAGTTTGAGCGGAAGAGGTGGAGTTGGACGAAGCAAGGTTGAGCGGGAGGGCGACGTCCAGGGTATGAGTAGGGATGAGTGGCTGGCTGATAGCCTGTACTCTGGGAGTGCAGCTTGAGCGCAGCGTCTTCCGAGGGTTTGGTTCGAAGAGTAATATTCTGTCTCTCTCTTTGCTTGGGTCTAATGTTGCGGCTGGGGTCTTCTGTTTCGCTATATCAGCATTTCTGGGACGGTATCTTTGAGGCGGATTGATCGGATATGGAGGGTTTCGATTCATATGTTATGCAGTATACCCACGTTATAGAGATCCCACGCTTTGAGTTTATGCATGCTCCTGATTATGACTCGGATATTTTCCACGTGTTTCACTGTGCGCACGTGAATCGTATGGTTGCCTATGAGTATGCCAAAGTCGTGGCACTTCGACCTTCCATTGACATCGACGGCATTCACTCTACACGGCCGAACGAGCAGGTATAAATTAACCAAGCCATCACCCCGCGGTTTCGACTCAAAACATTCCTGCCCGTCACTACTTCTGTGCCCAGAAGGTTTCCAAGAAGACTGTTCGGTTGCCGCATCTTCCTCTGAACACCTCAGGATCAACGCAGCTGGACCCCAGAAGGCATACCAACCCAATTTGAGACCACGGAGCAGGTAACTGTTTATCCAGCCATCACGCCGTTGCTTCCGCCCAACACATATCTCCTCCCGGTCACCGCTTCTGTTATCAAAACTTTCCGAGACGACTGTTCGGTTGATAGATTTTCCCCTGAATACCTTCACTCGAACATCCACGCAGCACTGAATATGGAGGGTACACCAATACAGACCGAGTCTCCTAGAGGCTGCCACTCCAGCCAGAGCCAAATCATCGTTTCCGCGCAACAGTCTCTGCAGAACTCCAAGCGTAGTCCTTTCCTCCAGCTACCTACAGAGATTCGCTTGTGCATCTATCGTTACCATTTTCAAGATGCCATGGATACGCTACCCTTTGCTACAGAACACTTAGACGAATTGGAACAAGATGGTGCGATCATCAGGGACAGTCTCACTATCTTCACAGTATACCGGCAGATGTACGAAGAAGCTACGGATTTCTTCTACTCAACATACCGCTTCCCAGCGCTCATTAACGATTTCACCGTCGAGATGCTTGGCGTGCATTTTGGGGGCACCTTTCACCTCGAGTATGATGACGAGTGGTCAGACAAGGCAATGCGGCCCTTTGCTTCGGCCTTGTCGAGGATCAAGCTTGTCGACTTGGTCATACACGCCAGCTGCTCAATCCAGGACCCTCATCCTTTGGCGGAGTACAGTTGGATGCGCTACGTTCATTTGGTCCGCGGTCTGCGACGTCAGTTAGACAAATGCACAAGCCTACAGTCGATCAATAGAATCGAGGCAGTTTGCTGAGGAGCGCAGAGAATTTGATGGGGCTAGGAAAGGGGCCCGAGGGTTTGCTAAGGGTTGAACGGAACAGAATTACCGAATGAAATGTCTTCCATATCAATGCAGCATGCTTCCCTCCATTAAATCACTGTGTTTCAGCGTGTGAGGTTCATGTTCGCACCGAGGGAGAAGATTGACGTCACCCCAGATTTTCCAAAGTTTTGAACTCTCCCGCCGGCGGCCCGCCCCCCGCCTGGAGTCCCCACAGCTGTCTCCACATGTAGACCCTTGTGCAATGTGTCTAATTTAATTTCCGCAAAGATCTATTCTCCTACATGCATGTGTATACTTGAAGTGTCATTCATTTGTCATTGCGCCGTACTTTGTACTCTGCGCAAGCTTAGCTCTTGGAGTCAACACTCTCACGCCACAGAAGAGCACGATTCCATTGAGTCTGGCGTTCGATATTGTTGCTCGCTACCCCTCCCGAAAGACTTAGAGTTCTCCTTGGCTTCTGAGTCAAACCATTCGGAAACAATGGCGAGCGAAGACAAGATGACAGCCTACCCAACGGACTGGGAGAAGGCTGAAGAGGCCGCAACACTGGAACTAGATCCCGTGCGGGAGAAGAAGCTCGTTCGCAAGCTGGACCTCTACATCATTCCACCAGTAATGCTCTTATACCTTCTCAGCTTCTTAGACAGAGTGAACATCGGCAACGCAGTCCTATACGGTCTAGAGACCGATCTCAACCTCAGCTCAACCCAATACCAGACCGCCGTCTCGCTCCTCTTCGTCACCTACATTCTCAGCGAACTACCCAGCAATCTGATCCTGAAACACTATGTTCGACCCTCTAGGTGGATCGCGTTCATCACTACGGCGTGGGGTATCATTGCGACGCTCACGGGTATATGCCAGAGCTATGGCGGCCTCATTGCCTGTCGCTTGTTCTTGGGTCTAGTCGAAGGCGGCCTGTTTCCAGGCATGGCGATCTATCTTACCTTCTTCTACACGAAACGCGAGCTTGCTCTGCGCATTGGATATCTGTTCGTCAGCGCCGCGCTGGCCGGTGCGTGCGGCGGACTTCTTGCGTATGGAATCGGTTTCATGGACGGGGTGGCCGGTCTGCGAGGGTGGCGCTGGATCATGATCATCGAAGGTCTACCTACTTTCGTGCTCGGTATCGTTTGTTGGTGGTACCTCG
Organism: Zalaria obscura; assembly: GCA_024184665.2. Classification (NCBI taxonomy): domain Eukaryota; kingdom Fungi; phylum Ascomycota; class Dothideomycetes; order Dothideales; family Zalariaceae; genus Zalaria; species Zalaria obscura. The sequence continues at coordinate 778,702 of JAMKPW020000001.1, read as the reverse complement.
CCGACGATCCGGAGACTGCGTTCTACCTTACAGAAGAGGAGAGGCGGATGATGTTGGTCCGCCGAGGGCGGCAGCTCGGACAGACGGACGTCTTCGACTGGGCGGATGTGCGCAAAGGCTTGAAAGATTGGAAGATCTGGACCTTCTCTTTTGCGCAATTCGGTGGAGATACAATGTTGTATGGATACTCGACGTTCTTGCCGACCATCATCCGAAACATCGAGCCGCAATATTCTTCGGAGATGGTCCAGGTGCTTACGATCCCGTGCTATGCGCTCGGGGCCATTACCTACCTCGTCGTTGCTAGAATCTCGGACTGGAAGCAGATGCGTGGTCCGTTTGCTTGCGCACTCGGTCTCGTCTCGATCGTAGGGTATGCAATGCTTATCTCGGATTCGTCATCCGGCGTACATTATGCCGGCTGTTTCCTTGTCGCTATGGGATTGTATGTCGTGGTGGGCATACCGCTTGCTTGGTTGCCGTCAAACAATCCTCGATATGGAAAACGAACCACTGGAACAGGATTGCAGCTTACTATCGGCAATACCAGCGGAATCATGGCCAGTTTTGTAAGTTTGACCATTGCAGTGTATACCTTCCTTAGTAGAGACGATGCTAACTAGATCAGCTCTATCCGTCCAAGGAGGGACCGAGGTTCGTTAGGGGCCATGCTGTCACCATGTCCATGGTCGCCTTTTCAGTGGTCGTCTACGCTCTGATGTGGTGGTACTTTGGTCAAGAGAACAAGAAGCGGGCAGAAGGCAAACGTGATGAAAGGATGGAGGGACTCAATGAAGAAGAAATCGCTGCCCTTGGAGACGACAATCCACGCTATATCTTCTCGCGATGAGAGACTTCTAGTCACTACTATACAACGTACTTAAAGATGCATAATTATGTACAAATGCAATGTCGTACGGCGTAACTTCCCGTAGCCCTGATATCCAGGCACTGGCGGATGTCGGACCGAAGATTGGAGGGTCCAGTGTGCGCAATGTGGGAGCTCCAAGCGCACGGGGACCACGCCAAGATGATCCCATATGAAAATCAGTTCATCATTCCCAAAAAAGTTCCCCTCCCATCTTATTTCTCACCCAGAGTCACGCGACAGTATTCCATACAATCTTGCACATTCCTACCGAGTATCCGTACCGTCCGCGAGCTTCTGAGACGCAAAGATGTCTGCCCAAGACGCTGCCACAATCGCAGACGCGCCGGTTGCCGATGTGACTTCCACCGCAGCTGCTGCCGAACAGTCACAGCAACAGCGGGAAGCGACAGCGGCCCGTCGACGACCATCTCCCTCCGGACGCGAGAACAAGAGGATAAGTCAGTCTTTCCTTCACCGTCTCCTTCCTTCCAAACACTTTTCCTACTCAGCTGTCGCTCAACCGACACTTCCCTGCCTGTGAATGCTCAACCATCACAAGTGCATTTCCCGATTCTTCCAACAAGAATCCTGTGCAATTGCTGACATGCAGTACTATGGTGAAGGAACCCAATCGCTTCCGCCTCCGTCTTTACCCCAGCTCGTCGCGGAGCAGGCGACCCCGATCCCAGCTAGCGACAAGGACACCCAGCGTCTGATCGTCGTGCTCTCCAATGCCAGTCTGGAAACCTACAAAGCGTCGAGCGGAAGGGCGGGTGTCAAGGATGATAAATACTCGCTACTCAACAGCGATGAGCATATTGGCGTGATGAGGAAAATGAACCGCGATATTAGTGATGCGCGTCCGGACATCACTCATCAGGTAAGATACGCGTCTGGCGTAGTATATCACGCGCGAATCGATGTAGCTAACGTGGTTGCTTGACAGTGCCTTCTCACCCTCCTCGACTCCCCCATCAACAAGGCCGGAAAGCTGCAAATCTACATCCACACCGCCAAAGGCGTTTTGATCGAAGTCAGCCCGACCGTGCGCATTCCGCGTACCTTCAAGCGCTTCGCCGGTCTGATGGTCCAGCTCCTGCACCGTCTCTCCATCCGCTCGACGACGTCGCAGGAGAAGCTGCTCAAGGTGATCAAGAACCCGATCACCGACCACCTGCCTCCCAACTGCCGCAAGGTGACGCTGAGTTTCGACGCCGAGGTCGTCAGGGTTTCGGACTACATCCGGGATCTGGGTCCCAAGGAGAGCATTTGTGTCTTTGTCGGTGCTATGGCGAAGGGTAACGACGACTTTGCGGATTCGTTCAAGGATGACTCGATCTCTATCAGCAACTACAGTTTGTCGGCTAGTGTGGCTTGCAGCAAGTTTTGTCACGCGGCTGAGGATGTGTGGAATATCATCTGATGAACGCCTGTATGGCTATTCTCGGAATACGCCCGACAGTCTTATTGGCAGTCGGAGGATAAAACTAAAAAAGAGGGCAGGCCGTGGAGGACCGGTCGCTTGTTTGGATATTGATTGTCATGTTATGGATGCGAACTTCGTCCGTTTCGGCTATGTTTGAACTCGTGGCCTCTGAGGCGGAGTTCGTCATTCATCTGACAGCCATGAGAAGCCTTTTTAGGATTATGGAAAAGAAGGGCTATCGGTGTTGGACTACTAGCGACCCGATTGCGGTACCAGCACGCCACGTTGTTGATTATGGTCGGGTCGGTCATTCAGCAGGATATCCGGATAATATGAATAATGCAAAACGTACCTCCATTCTCAGCGGATCGGCTTCCTATTTGTGCACCTAACCGTGAGAACGGGGCGTTTCGTACATATCTTGACCCATCACTTAGAATACTGCCATGTACTATACATGCAACTTATGGCAGCCCGAATACGGCCCACCAATGCAGTCAAGCGTGCGGCGGTCAAGCGTGCACTTGACCGCCTCGCCCCGTGTGGAGACATCGTGGATGCCTTCCAGCCTTCCTTTGCGCCGGCTTCACAGCGGGAGCCCGCCCCGTCCTACCCGACCAACCACAAACATCAACTTTCCTTAACCTGCAGAGCCCAATACGTGGACGTAACTTAGCACTCTCGGGCGCGAAATTGTCACGTCTCGTCGCTTTGGCTTTGCTGTATGCGGGTGTGTTTGCCCACTCGGCGCTGTGCCACCGGGTGAGGCTGGCGTGTATGGCCGCTTTCACGCAGCCGACATGGGTCCATACAGCGGCCGACTTAGCCCATACAGCAGCCGACTTTGGTGGCTTTAGCGATTAGAGGTCCGATTCGATGGAGACGACTATGTGATTTGGGCTGGGGACGGTAAATGTATACGCCCTTTCGCCTTGTCTTGTCTCTATTCTTCCCCTCGTTGCCTTGTAGGTACTTTAAAGTACTTTACGCGCCTATTTCACATCCGCAGTACAAGTTACAAGCTAGACGCCTTTTTCAATACCTCCTATTCATCCTATTTATCCTATCATTCTTGTGTTTGTTTCCTTATAGCATGCCGGCCGCCCCCACCACCTGCAAACTTCACGTATCCCACCTGCCCTCCTCAACATCCTTCTACCTCTCGGCCCTCCAACCCCTCGAATACAGATACCAGACCAAAGCAGGCGATCAAATCGGCCTCGGCGTCAAAGGCAGGGAAGCAGACCTATTCCTCCACCAGGCGAAACCAGAGTCTGTCCAGTTACCCTGCTCCCCGCGTAACTGCGTATCTCGTACCCCAGCTAATAACAAATAGTTCTCGTGTCACACAAGCGCAACTGCACGTAGTCTTCTCGGCAACCTCCCGCATCTCGGTCCGCGACTTCTACGCCGCGGCGCTGCGGGCTGGCGGGAAACCGAGCAAACAACCGGCGTATCAAAATTCCGCGGACGGGGCTTTCAGCGCCACGGTCTTTGATCTGGACGGCCATTCTATCCAGGTGATATTTTCCGGCGACGACGAGACTGGTGAAGGTGAAGGGAATATGGCCTATAGCCGCGTGCTTAGCTGGCGCAGCGCCGTCGATGATAGGTATGGGGACTTGGAGTCCGACGACGAGACTATCTCGCCCGTGTATATCCACGGCAGCGTTCTCAGTGACCGTCAGGCACGGGAGTCAGGCCGCAGCGTGAGGCTGTCCGGTGTGGCGCGGAGCTACTCCGAAGCCGCCCTACCCCTACCCGCGTCCAAGCCAGAAGCGGGTCCTCGGCCGGCAGATATCTCATCCACGACCTCGACGCTCCTCGGTACCCTTCTGGGCGCGGCGGCGGGCGCGGGCGTCGCGTATGCGATGTTCAAGGCTGAAGACGACGGTGCGAGGAGCGAAGCGGCGTTTGTGACGGAGATGGAGGCGAGGAGGGCGGAGAGGAAGGCAAGGGAGTTGCGTGAACGGCTGGTTTCAGGGCGGCGTATGAGAGGTGGGCCTGTGAGGAGTTTGACGGAGTCCCACCTCAGCGTCCAGCACGCCGGCGGCGGGTTTAAGCAATCTGTGTATGCAAGGGTCGAGACTGAGTGGGTCCCGTCGGAGCTGGAGACGGTGGTCGATGAGAGCGACGATGGGCGGCCGCAGCCGCTATACTCGCAAAGCTACGTCTCAGCCTCCCCGTCCAGCACCAGGACGAGGAGACTCATCGAATACCGCCCCGCGCCCTCCACCGCAGCCTCTCGCCGCACGCAATCAACCCACCGCACCACGTCCTCCCCTCTTCCGCTGACCCTCCCCGCTCCCAGAGCGCAAAAACTCCTCGAACCAGCCTACCCAACCACAAGCCACCGCAGCCGCAGCCGCAGCCGCACCTCCACCTCCTCGCGCCACTCCACCAGCACCATCCGAACAGGACCAACAGCAGTTCCCCTGCCGCCCTCGCGCGCCGCGGCAGCCGCGTCGGTGCCGCTGCCTGCTTCCGAGCCCTCGGCTTCGAGGCGCTCCGCCCGGGTTCGGGCCCGAGACAGGGCTGCGGACGGCGTGGCGGATGTGGATGATATTGAGGTCGAGTCGCTAGCGCCGTGCGATAGTATCTCATGCGTGGGCTCTACCTCATCGCGGCGGAGTCGGCGGAGCAGTGGGGGCGGACGGAGCGGAAGTGGATATGAGAGGGCGGTAAGGGAAGCTGTACTTGTTCGGCCTAGGTCTGATGGGGTGAGTGAGGCTGGGAGTGAGAGGACTGTGGGTGCTGGGAGTGGGGCGACGGTACGGGCGAGTAGGCGAGGGGAGAGGGGGAGTGGGAGTGTGGTTACTTTGCCTGTGAGGTTGGGTGGGGGGAGGGGGAAGAGTGTTGTTAGTGCTGCGCGCAGCCTTTTCTGAGCGCGGAGTTGGGGAGGGGATTTACCATCGACAGATCTTACCGTTTTGGCTGGAGTTTCTTTTTGGGGGGAGGGGGTTGGTTCGACCAGGCTGCCTACCCAAGGGAGATTGTGTGCATCTTAGACTGATCCATTGCATGTTTCCTATTCTCGCTGTTTCAAGGCATGCGGAAGTTGGCCGTTCTTGAGATCATGTGCACGTGGAAGAACCTATACCTCATCGAAGCCTTTCGTACAATTGTCAGAGTGGTGGGTGATTCCGTTCTGCGTACACTATCCATACACCATGCCTCCAAACTCCAAAAAGCGAGCGAGTATGCACACCACCTAACCAATCCCCCAAACCACGCCCAAACCACGCCCAAACACCCCCCATCGCCTCCCTCCAACCCCTCACACTCCCGAATAAACAGCCGTAACCCCCCTCCCACACTCCACCCTCTGCTCCACACTCACTTTCCTCCCATCCCCCAACCTAACCGTCTTCCTCGGCGTAATCTGAAACCTATGCTCCTCCCTGCCCCTCCCCTCCCTCTTCCTCTCCGCCACCTGGTCCAACGGCTGGATATAGCTCGGCGTGTTAACATTATTCCTTTTCCCCGTGCCGAGCTGGTAATGTTCGTTGCCGCCCCAAAACACGATATCCGCGCCCCAGTTCGTGTCGTTTTCCCCCGCGGTAGCAGAGTCGGACGCTGAGAGGGAGGTCACGTTGTCCATGACGGCGGCGGCGTGGGTGGCGCCGACGCTGAGGCGCGCCAGCCGGATCGGAACCGTCTGCTGCGTCCGCTCGTCGTACTCGAACAGCGCCGACAGCGAGGGGATTTTGACCGGCGTGCCCTGCACGTGGGTCCAGCGGGAGTTGCCTAGACTGCCCGTGATCCCGCTCCCGAAGGCCCAGGTGTCTGCGGTGATTTTGCCGAGGCCGCGGTTGGCGGCGGGGTCGTTGGTGGCGGCGTAGGAAGCTACTTTGGTCGCGTCGACGGTCAGGTAGGATGTCAGGCCGCCGGCGGCGATGGCGGTCACGAGGGGTGTTTGGTTGGTGCCGGCGTAGAGTTTTTGGAGCGGGAGGAGGGCGGGGCTGTCGACGATGCTGCTGTCGGCGCTGTATTCGAAGCCGAGTTGGCCGGAGGTGTTGTCGCCGAAGGCGAAGACGCGGCCGTCTTTGTCGGCGACTAGGCTGTGGTAGTCGCCGCAGGCGATCTTGGTGATGGTGAAGCCGGTCAGGGTTTTCAGCTCGTGCGGCTGGTCGTAGGCGCCGGCGGGCTTGGTCACCCAGGTTAGGCCTGGGATGCCGAGTTGGCCGCGGGAAGGGAAGGAGTCGGAGGCAGAGGCGGCGGAGAAGACGCGGCCTTTGGAGGTCAGGAGGAGGGCGTGCTCGAGGCCGCTGGCGATGCTGGAGATCTTCTCGCTGCGGCTGAGGTCGTCGGGGGAGATGGTGCGGTAGCTGATTGGGGAGCGGCTGCTCCAGAACGGTATCCAGCTGCTCTCCTCTGGCTTCGATCCTGCTTGCTGATCGTCCTTCGAAACTGGGATGGAGTAGACTTTGCCGGACGATGAGAGACCCAGGATTCTGTCGCGTGAGATGCTCAAATAGACAAGGTTCTTGTCCTTGAGCGTGACCGTCGGCTGATTTGTCTCCGTCGAGTATCCAGTCCCCCACTGTAGCAAATTCCCCTTTTCATCAATCGCAGCGCCGAATGTGCGATCCATCTTGATATCACGTAGCAGCATACCATCAAAGAACGGTATCCTCCTCGGCGTCTTGATGAACGACTCCTTCGAATCCGGCGCGACAACCTTCCCACTGTTGCTCCCCCAAGCATACACGCCCGGATTCTCCCATGACTTCTTGACCTGCAGATGCTGTGACGAGATCAAATCTCTCGTTTCCTCCTTCGATGAACCCTTCCTCCTCTTCGTCTTCTCGAACTGGATATCCGCCTGCTCGGGTGGTGCTTCGGCGTGGACCTGGCGGACTAAGCGGCCATCGTTGAGATAGAATTGGGAGACCGTGGCAATCCCACCAACAATGGCAACGGCGGTTAGGGATCGAAGGAAGTGCTGTTGCCTCCGTGTCGCATATGCGGATGCTGTGGCTACACGTGCTCCTTGCGATCGTGCTTGGAAGGCGGAATTTGTGGACGCTGCTCTGCAGCTCGGTGGTATTGCTCGGGGCACTGCCTTTCTGCACAACATTCTGCCGCTATATTGAGCTGCGAATGGGACTACAGCTTCGTGTCAATTTCTCGTCGTACAGTCGAGGATGTGCTGCGGTTTCAGCAATATCTTTCCGAGAAGCACCAGCTTTGGGCTTGCATGTGAGCGCCCAATCAATGTCATCACCAGTCGAGATCTGGGTCAGCATAAATTGTGGGGTCGAGATCTCTTGGCGTTTGCGATGATCCAACATGAAAAGGCATTGACAAGTATAAACCATAGAGTACCTAACGATGAGCATGTATATTTGTAGGGCGTAATAATGAACAGTGGATTTAGTTGTCGGGAGTGAGTCCAATTGATACCACTCTACCTACAATCGTGTAACTCATCGCCAAACCGAAGCAATCAACGCCATCAAAAATGCCAGTAATTCCAGGTATCATGAATCTGAAGTAACGCTATTCGTACGTGCCTTGGACCGCGTCTAGTGGACCATGACATCGGGTTGCTGCTGCTTCGACTCCTCCGCAATCGGCACCACAGGCACCGGTGCTCCCTCCTTCATCTCTGTGTCCTCTCCAGCAGCGCCCTCGCCATCCTGCTCACCCTCACCCTCACCCTCGCCCTCCTCGTCTTCCTCATCTTCATCCTCGTCATCCTCACCACTGCTCTCAGCCTCTAGATCCTCGCTGCCGGCATCAGAAGCCTCATCCTCCTCCTTGACGTGACCATTCGCCTCCTCAGCACCAGCCATAGCCGCATCATCCCCCTCCACCTTCGGCGCAGCTACCTCATCAACCGCCTCCTCCTCGACCTCCTCCTCATCCTCAGCGCCATACTTCGCCTCATCATCCTCCGCCTGATCGGCATCCGGCTGCTCGGGCGGAAACTCCGCCGGCGCGCTCTCCTCGCTATCCCACTTGATGCTAAAGCGCGTCACCCTCGGCTTCTCGGCGAGGATATTGCGGCGCACCTTCTCGATGACGGGCTTGGCGGGGGGCTCGGCGTTGAGCGCCTCGTCCGTGTATTCGTTGTTGACGTAGTAGCCGACGCGCACGAACTCGCGCCCGTCGTAGCTGCAGGTCAGCAGGATGACGGTCACGCCGAGGATTTCCGAGTTGGGGATGCGGCTGAGGTCGGGGGGGTCGGCTTCGAAGACGAATTTGTTGACGCCGACGGGGATGGGGCCGACGAGGAGGGAGTCGAGTTCTTGGTCGTGCTCTGAGCTGGAGGGGTGGTGTTAGTGATCGTTTAGAGATCGTTTAGAGATCAGGAGTGTGTTGTGTACGTACGATGTGGCAGATCCGACGTATGTCAGTTTCCACTCGAGGTCTTTTGACAGCGTTTCGAGACATTCAAAGGTGATCTCGAACTCGTATGGCGCGTTGAAGGGGGCAGGATTGTTGCGCACTGCCACGTTGAGCAGGGAGACGGTAGCCATGGCTAGCTTGGTATGAGGAATGAATCAAAGCGGTCCTAATGTGTGGAGTGTGTTAAGATAGAGTGTCAAGGAAGGGTGAGTGTGTTCTGTTTCGGCGGTTGGAGTTGTGGATGTGGAGTGTGGAGGTTATGAGATGGACATTTGTTGTCGGGGAAGCAAGATTAATGGAAGTCGCGAACAGCGCGCCAACCGCGTCCAACCGCGTCAAGCTGGCGATTGACTGGACCCTGCGGCTCATGCAAGCACTTGCCGGCTACTGCCGCGCCAAGCATCATCTCGCCGACTGCACCCCTTCTTGAACCTCCTCCTCTCTATAATTGTACAACGATCGACGAATAACTCGTTCGCGCCCTCAACTACAGCAATCACGCACGGCTGACCGGCTAATAAACAAGCTCAATGTTGTTGCAAGCTCATTTCTCCATTGTTTCACACTAAAAAACTCATACTTCCGTTACCTACAACCTTAACTCAACAGCTGATGCGGGAATAAGTATGCTTTGTCTCATACTTTCGTTGCCAACAACCTTAACTTGGAACTTAATCCGGTGATAACATGACTCGTACGGTCACTTGAGGACACATCACCTGAATCGCACACACTCTGTCAACCTACAAGTGAAACGACATATGAATGCTCTATCGAGACGTCAATCAGTCCTACATTCACCTCAGTGTACAGAGTAGGATCGAAGATAAACATGCCTGCCGAGTCCAAATTGCGATCCCATTTGGAAGACCACATCCACCACTGCGTGTGTATTCTTGACAGTTGTCAAAGTATGACTTGGGTCACGCCAACTCCCTGATCAGCGTTCTCCCACATGTGGATGCTGAAGCAGCCGTCTAAGAGTATCTCGAGGTCTAAGTTCTGATTTCTCTGTTCTCAAACTCTCCTTCCTACTGTTTCCTAATTTTTCCTCTACATTGCTAGTCCTCTCACTACCCGCTTGCATTGCTATGGTGCAGATCAACCTTACGATCTAGTATGGAGAACCTTACAGGACGCCTGTCCGATCTGGGATCTCAATAGCGCGATGTGCACGTCAAGCTTCCTATTTCCATAGCTACACCGCCTTCAGTACTGCCTGAGGTTGTTCTACGACACACGATACGAACTATACACTTCATTTGGTTGGTTACACTTCCAAACTATCCCAAATCTCAAACCTATTCAGAACATGGCTGTATCGCGTCCTGAGGCACAAGCCTTCTTTATAATGCCCACAATCCCCATGTTTTCGGTTCCTCACACACTACCGTTTACACTGAACTGCTGCTATACACTCTTTCTAACTCACAATCCCCAACACCAAACACACGACGAAACCATAACCATGCCACTCTTATTCCCCAAGACCGCAGAGCAGCGTGCAGCCGAGGCAGCAGAAGAGGCGCGACTCAACGCCGACCTCTTCGGCGAAGAGCCCGCCGACGCACAAGAGCAGCCCTCCCCCACAGCTGTCCCCACGACCACCACCACCACCACCACAGAGGCCGCCGCCTCAAGTCCCACCACTACCGCAGCACCTACCCATGCTGCGGAGACCACTACATCCGAGGAACAAAGAGAGGACTGGACCGCCCTAGAAAGCGCCGTCAACGCCATCCCCTCCACCCCTTCCTCCTCGCCCCCTCCACCCCCCACACGCACCCAACCCAACCCCCGCCTTCGGCGCCACGCAGCTGCCGCCCGAGGTTCCGCTACCCACGCGATCGCAGCGGCGCCGCATCCGCTCGCCGGGCCCTCAACAGCTACCGCTACCGCTGCACCTCCCGCCCCCGGTCCCGTCGCGACGAGCAGCGGGACTGCAGAATACGTGCCGACGCGCAACAACGCACGACGGAGGAAAGCGAGCCCTCAGGCGCCGACACCAGCGCCGGACCCGAAGCGGCTGAGGGCTGAAGCGGCGAATGTGGCGACGTTGGCGTCGAAGCTCGATCCCGCGAAGAAGCCAGAGGGCGAGCCATGGGGTTCGTGGTTACTAGGGAGTTTGGTGAAGACGCATGGGCGCGAGACGAAGAAGGGCCAGATTTTGCCGCAGAGGGGTGAGTGTAGTGATCCTAAGGTTCAGGGGGGGATGGACAGGTTGCAGGAGAAGAAGAAGAGGAGTGAAGAGGAGGCTGGGGCTAGGAAGGCTAGGAAGGTTGAGCTGAGGGCTCGGGGCGCTGATCCGGGCACTGCGATAGCGGTGCCAGATACGAGAAATAACGAGGGCGACGACGACGTCGTGATTACCGGCTCCCGCTCCGCACCACCAGCCCAATCACCCGCAGCCCAAGTCCCGAGTCTGCAATCGCAGTCCCCCTGGCCGCAGAGACGAAGGACCACCACGCCCGCACCGCCGCCTGCGCCGGTCGCTGGACCGTCTAACCCGCAGCAGCGCGCCGTCCTCCCTTCCCTGAATGGGGTGCAACAACCCTTATCCCAAGTCCCGACGCCGCTATCGCAGTCGCCCTGGCCGCGGAGACGAAACATCCCCAGACCAGTTCCTCCGCCTGTGCAGGTTACTGGCCGGTCTGAGTCGCACCCGCGTGCTTTTCTCCCAGCACTCACGAATGGGGTGCAGCGCCAGGACTCGTGGCAGCAGGCCCAGCCGGTTCGCGCCGCCGCAGGGGATGGGGATAGGACAGCACCCACCTCCGCCTGCGTCTGCCGCTGGACCGTCTAACCCGCAGCGTCCCACCCATTCCCCAGCGTTTCTTAGTGGACATCATCAGCACCAGGACTCGCATCAGCATGCCCAGCCAGTCGCGCCGACGCAAGAGATACCGCTCCGCCAGCAGCAGCAGCACCGCCCGGCCCCCATCCCCGCCCCGCAAATGCAACCACAGCCGATTTCTCCCTTGCCGCAAGATATGGAGCAGCAGTGGCAAGACGCGGTACAGGTACCTATGCGGCACCAAGCCCTGCCGATGAGGCCGGGCCAGGGGTGGGAGCAGCAGCACCAGCACCAGCACCAGCAGCAGGGCCAGCAGTACCACCCACCGCCATCAGCTCCTCCGCATCCAGAGTGGCGGACTCAGCAGCCTGGACTTCATATGCCGCAACCACAGCAGCAGCAGCACCAGTGGGGACAGATGCAGCAGCACCAGCAACAGCACCACCAGCACCAGGCCTTCGTGCAGCCAGGGCCGCAACAGTACTCCGTCCTTCCCGGCCCTGCTCAACCGCAAAGTACGTCTATGCCAATTCCAGGACCTTCGACAGCCGTTCACCCAATGCAGGCACAATGGCACCAGGGCACCCCAGTCGCGCCATCGCCTCAGCTCGCTCCCGCACCAGCACCACCCACGCAGCGGGAAAGAGTGGCGCTGGCGAGGATAGAGTGGTTCATGACTTACCGCGGGATGACGGAGATGCAGGCTGTGCAGGTTGTATTTCTCGAGTTAGAGTTTTTGGGAAATGGTGGGGTTTAGTTTTGGGGTGGTGGTGAGGAACGGACCCCTCTCGGTGAGAGTTTGGGGGGGGCTGTAGTGTCATGTGATGAATGATGCAGAGATGTAAATGGAAATAATGAGTATGATTATCCGCTTTTGGTTCCAATGTAGTCGTATCGTGGCATCTTGACGGCACTGTTTTCCCCGGGTATCCTGAAACCACAATCCATCATCACAGTCATAAGTCATTAGATCAAACATTTTCCTCACCACCTCCTTACCCGGTCCGGTCCCATTCTCCCTCACCCTTCACCCTCACCCATCTCCCTCACCCCTCAATCCTCATAACCTCGCCCACGCCAACTTCAACCACGATCGGCACCCTCCCCCTCCTCTTGCCCGCCCCACCTTCCCCCTTAACCCCAACACTAACCCCACTATCCCTCTTCTCCCCACCATTCCCATTCCCATTCCCCCCCTCCCCTCGTCCCGCCAAAAACATCTCCTCCACAATCCCCTGTACCTCCTCGACCCCAAACCTCCCACTCCTTATCAACACAGTCGCGAGCCCCCGATTCTCCTTGACCTCATCATGGCACCCGACCCAGTAACACGCGCCGACCTTGCGCAGAATCTCCAGCCCGCCGGGATACCCCGCCGCGACTTTGCCGCCCATGAACCACGGGTTCTGCTCCGTGTTGATGCTGTGGAAGAGCGCGGTCAGGGGGAGCGCGTTCAGCGGCGTCAGGAAGGAGGTGATGTAGGGTTTGATGGCGGCGTAGGCGACGCCGTGCGGCGTGTAGAGGACGCTGAGGGTTTTCTCTGTCTCCCTAGATGGGGGACGGGAGCCGGGGGTCGAGGGGGCAGGGGTCATGGCCGCGGCGTTTTCGAGGGAGCGGCTGCGGAGGGAACTGAAGGAGCGGGTGCGGCGGTCGGAGGTTGGGGAGTGCGGTGAGGAGGGTGAGGCGGGGGGGCTGAGAGGGAGGTTTACGAGATGGCCGGAGGGTGTCGTGGTCAGCGTGCTGGGTGGGGTGTAGGTTAGGCCGATGGCGTTGTGGAGGCGGGTTAGGTCGTGCTTTTGCGGCATATAGGCGATTGTGAGTTCGCCTGGGGCGCTGGCGGAGGAGTAGGCAGGCAGGGGGATGCGGTGGATCGAGCTTGGCTTTTTGGTCGAGTAGGGTCGGAGTGAGGCGATTAGGCTTGGGTCGAAGTGGGTCCAGGATTTGATCAGTTTGGCTGCTGCCGCGGTTGCCAGGATGGGTATTCGGGAGTCGCGGGGGAGAGAGCAGAGGGTTTCGCGGTGGCAGTGATCGGGCTTGTCTTGCGATATGAGAATCAAATCGGGCGGATCGAGCTTTGCTAGGGATTTGACCGCAAGAGGGTCGGTGTGGTGAGAGATTTGGAAGCGCGGTGTCCAGACTGATGATGGGCCGCTTAACCATGGGTCGATGAGGATTGTGTAAGAGCCGGGGAAACGGGAGTCGGTAGTGGAGGGCGCAATTTGCGGATTGAAGGTCAACAGGAAGGTGGTATCACCGTTCAGACGTTTGACAGTGAGCGACATGGCTGTACATGTGTGTGCGCGACTGTATACGCAATTGTTGGTGAAATGGAATAGAACAATGGAAGGTTCAAGCTTCAGGACAGAGCCGGCGGCATATCAGTCAAGACAGTCGCACCTGAACGTACAGCGCTGGAGGTTCGCACAAGCCACCTGCAGACAACCTGGAAGGAAAGAACGAAAGGAAAGCGCGGGTTGCAGGCACCTGCACTCGCAGGTTGCATGGCAGCATGAATGACGCCGTTACTAGATCCTCTCCCTGGGAAGGCGCATTGCAGATCGCTGCTGGGGAAATGCGCGTCCACAGCAAGACCAACCGACCTTTGGCATGAGTTAGGCCTGTTGTAGTCAAGCGGCATCGGGAAGCCGCGTGCTTCGTCGGGTCCCCTTCCCGAGGGCCACTCTATCCGAGCTGGGCGCCAAGCTTCTTCAACTCTACCCGAGCTGAGTGCCAGGGTTTGACAACTGCAGCCGGAATGCTGCAGCCAGGCGTCTGGACAGGCTCCACTACATGAGTCGTGCGCCGCGCTGTTTCAGACAGGTGCAACGATCCGACAGCAGCATGGATTCGCAGAAATATCATTAACATCGGATCATAGTACAACGCCATCAAGGCATCTTTGTGCGACTGATTGCCCTGCTTTAGGAAAGGAAAACGACCACATCCTTGTCCCGCCATGCTTCAACGAAGCTGCCACAACCCAGCTCAAGCCTCAAGCAGACGACTGCTCAAAGCGGACTTTCTCATATCCATGTCAATTTTGTATCATTCCCAATACCATCTGAGCTCGAAAGCCGTAAATCAGAGGTAAGCAAACACCAGAAGGGAAACAAAGGCTAGACCAATACCTTACCAAAGTAATCCCCACCACAACACCTCACCTACGCCCCCGGCGGCTTCCCCAGCTCATTCCTATACAACCCCGTTCCCTCGACCTCCCTACACCACAACTTCCACGGCCTAGCCGCATGCCCCATATTCGCCTCCCAACTATCCCTACACTCCCTCTCATCCAAATACCTAATCCCCTCCATCTGCACCTTGCCCCTGTCCTCGACCTTCCGCCCGACCCTCTCCCCCACCAGTCCCGTATTGAACCCGCCCTGCAGCAGCAACGCGGTCGTCTGGACGCGCGCGTTCGTGCACGTGTAGATGGACCGGTAGACGGCTTCTTCGATGGTGGCGCCGACGCAGGTGAAGCCGTGGCCGCGCATGAGGACGGTTGGGGAGGGCGGGAAGGAGGGAGGGGTCGAGGGCGTGCTGGAAAGGTAGTTTTTAATTGCGGAGGTCGTTTTGGACATCATGGTGGTGGGGCTGAAGCCGGCGGCGAGCGCGGCACCGAGGTGAGCGTTGGTTACGAGCATTGAGTGGAGGGGGTCGCTGCTGGTGTAGTGGGGCGCTATGTCGAAGACGGGGACTTGGGCGCCTGGGGAGGGGAGGGGCGGTTAGTTCGCTGTGGGGGTTGGAGTAGTGGGGTTGAGAAGAGGTGGGAGAGTAGGTATGTACGTGTATGAGAGGGGGAATGAGATGGAGAAGTAGGTATGTACGTATATGAGAGGGAGCAAAATGAAGAAGCAGATATGTCGTGTAAGAGAGGGATCAACCATACCCATAACACCACCCATATGAAACACCGGTCTAAGCGGCACACTACAAACCCCAAACGGAATAACCGCCTCCGCATGACTGTGAATCACACTATTGACGCCCCGATACTTCTTATACAACTCCGAATGTATAAATCGTTCCGCATACCCTCTCGGCGCATCTTCGTTCACAGCGCTCGCGTCGGACACTTTGTATTCGACCAGATCTTGCAACGAGGATACGAGCGCTGGGGCGAGGTTCCCGGACATGAAGAAGGTGTCGGGGTTGGCGGGGTTGCGCACGGAGACGTGCCCGTAGGCGTCGACCACGTTGTGGTAGTGGATTATGTGGTTCGCGGTTATTAGGGTGCTGAAGATGGATTCGGGAGGTTGGGCGGACATGATGGCGATGGGGATGAGGTGGAAGTATCGAGGCAAGATTTAAGGGGCTCGGTGAGAGATTGGACGTTGGTTACTCGGGGAATGCAAGATATGTGTTCTTTGTCTGACAGAGTTTCTTTGGACCTGGTATATCTTCCTGAGATCTTTCTTAAAGCGTGTTACCCGATGCCTTGAATATAGAGACGTTGTATGTTGATGGGTACAGGTATGTATACAGAAGGAGGGGTATCCCAGATCGATGACGAAAGCGGGGTTCTTTCCGTCCCGGAGTTAGCAGCCGGGGATTGGGTCATAGCATGGCAATTATTATCCAATCCATCCAGAGCTCTCCAATATCATACCTTACACACCCATCAATTCCCAACCTCACAGTCCCAATCCTCCAACCCACTCCAAATTACTCTCATTAAACAAGGACACTCTCCGGGCCTGAGGTATCAATAATGACCGTCACCGAAGTCGCAACCCTACCGCTCATCCCCGGCAGCACAGTCGAGGATGCGTCGACCGCCGCAGGAAAGGTCTGGCGCGACATGTACGACACCTTGCTCCAACAGGACGGGATCCAAACCGTGCGGTACGGCCGCGTGGTCGAGAGTCCCGACACTGTGATTCTGTTCGTCGGTACGTTGGGCCTTCCCCATCCCCTTTGCAACAAACCCCCTTCCATCCGCATCTTTCCGGGGGTAAGATGAACGAGAATAGAGGATTGCATTCACACGCAGTTCATAATCAATGCTCCAACTTAACTAACATGTAACATCCAGATTGGGAATCACACCAACACCACCTCGACTTCATGGCCTCACCTTCTTACCAGCCTTTCCTCAAAACATTATCCGGCCTCCTCTCCGGCGCACCCTCGATCACCCATTTCACCTTCGACCCGCCTACATCCTTCTCTCGCGCGCTCGCCGCTCCAGTTACCGAACTCGCCACCTTCACCCTCCCCCCCTCCTCCACAGACGCATTCAACGCATCCCTAGGCCCGTTCGCCGAGACGGTGTCGAAGACCGCGGACGGCTGTGCCGGCGTCGCGAAGGGGTGGAGCGTGGAGGATGTCGAGCATGAGAAGTTGGATGATGGCAAGGGGAAGGCGTGTCTACTGGCTGTCGGGTGGCAGAGCGTGGAGGCGCATATGGCGTATCGGGAGACGGAGGGGTTTAAGGGGGCGATTGGGCCGCTGAGGGAGGGGCCTGTGGCGGTGGAGATGAGGCATGTTGAGGGTAGGGGGTTTTAGGCTCGGAATGGGAATCGGGGTTGCTTACATCTACCTAGTAGTCAAGAATTGGAATTGTTTTGTTTTATAAAGATGTGGTGTTGGAGGGGGCATGCGGCAGGGGAGCAATTGCATGTACGTGGAAAGAATATAGGAAAGCAACAGACAGATCAGATATGAACAGAGGGTTTTGACATCTAGGGGTATATCATTGAGTGTGGAGCTCCATCCCCGTCGTCTCAGTCAAACGAATAAGTAGTGTATACACCCCACCACGCCTATCCTTTTCGTCTCCAGCCCCACCCAGTATCGTTCGAGTTCCCATCCCCACCCAATCCATTCCATTCCATTCCATCTACCGTCCGACGAAATAGAACCCAGGCGGCTGACTAAAGTTATCGAACGGATTATTGAAGGCATTCAAATCGACATCAGCGACATTCGCAAGCTCAGGATTCAGCGCCGACGTCGTGTCCATTCCCTGCTCGAGCCCTTGTTCGGGGAAGAACTTGTCCCATTCGTTCTGCGTCCAACACCATCAGTATACAATCGCCCACAATCGCCCACCCTGATGAAACAAGGAAAGGAAAAGAAGAGAAGAGAAGTAGAAAAGAGGTGGATGAAGCGGAAAGAAGCAAAAAGAAAAACTCACCCAATCAATCTCGGCCAACGTCTGCATCTGCGTATCCATCTGCTGTCTCTGCTGCGGCGTCGGTCCCGCCGAACTCGACCCGCTCACCGTCGCCTGATACGCCTCAGGACTGTTACTGCTATCCGTACTACTCATCAGCGGCGGCGGACTGAACTGCGCAGGATGCATCTCGCCGACCGCGCCCATCCTGCCCCCAACCGCCTGTCTAACCTCGCCCATCCTCTCGTGCACCTGTTGATTCTGCAAGCCCTGTTGGCCCTGCTGCTGCTGCTGTTGTTGTTGCTGCTGGAGCTGGACCTCATGCTCACCAGGCGGAACGCCCCACTCGCCCATCTTGCTTCTCAACTGCGTCGTCGCGCGCATTTTGCGCAAGGACTGATAGACCTCCATGCGGTCCCTAACCTCCATGATAACCGCCTCAGCCTTCATCTTCGGATCCATGGCTCCGGGCAGATCGAAGATGAAATCCATGCTCTTCCACACGCGCGCCGCCTCGCGCGCTTCCGGGAACGTGTACACGTAGATGAGCAGCAGCAGGGCGCTGTGGTACTGGAAGAAGGCGCCGCGGTACCAGGACCAGGGTGACCAGTCCGGGCGCGTGTCCATGGCGATGGCGCCCTCGTTGGACGTGCACGCCGCCTCGACTAGGATGCTGCGGAGCCGGTCCGGGATCAGTTGGGTTGCGCTGTAGAAGTAGCGGTGCAGCACCATGATGAAGGTCCTGGAGCTCAGGATCACGTAGATGCGTTTGGCGTAGGCTTGGATGGGCACGCGTTCGTCCAGCATGGGCGAGTAGCGCGCTTCCATCATGGCGCGGAATTTCTGGATCTTGCCTAGGACGGCCGTCAGGCTGATTTTCTTCTGGTCGATGCGTGGCATGTCGATCCAAAGCTGGCGATGGAGCTCGACGCACTCGAACCGGATCTTGGATAACGTCATGTCCGTGAAGTGCGGGAGGTCGTCCACAGGCATCGGCGCGTCGGCGCGGATATCAGTCTCGCCGACGTTAGGTGGCAGCTTAGTGTCAAAGTCTTCTTTGTGGATTTGTGGTCTGGGTCCAGTAGCTTCACAGGTGCGTATGTCAAGGAAGCAGAGTTGATACCAGATGAGGCGGCGTACATGGGTATCGACGGGAGAGAGGCCGTAGTTGCTGCCATCACGGTGGAGGCCCATGCATTCGGCGAGGCGGATTGCGGTGCCGGTCAGGGCGGAGTGGGCGCGGGATATCTCGGCTCTGCAGAGGGGAATTAGGTACATGACGAAGGCTTGCATTGTATCAATCTTGGTGGTGCGAAGGAAGTTGGCTCTGGAGAGGGACACTTCGGTGCTGGTTCGTAGTCTCTCCATGAGATGGGTCCGGGTGGTGCCGAGATGCTGCAGACATTGTTCGTCCGAAAGACTGACAACTGCAGAGAACAGTGCTGCTAGGATCAAAGCTTGGACCGGAGCAGGTGGCTCTTGTGCAGCGTTGATGTGTTCCCAGAATGAGGCGTACTGCTTCTCAAACGTAGGTCTGTGTACGCATCTAGCGACCGGATGCACTGCGTACCAGTATTGCGCAACGAGTCTGTCCGCAGTATGCCTGGGTGGTAAGAAATCAGTCAGACTTTGGGCCATCCTAGGATCCGGGAAGAAGAAGCTGGATGCTGGGGCAATGTAATCGGGACCAGGAGCCAGATACGATTCGGGTTGCGTAGAAGATCCGAAGAGTGATCCAGAGCTGTAGCCAAACGGTAATGACGAGCCTCCCAGCAGGTTCCTAGATCTGGAGGCTTCCTTGTTTCGGATGTATTCCTCTTTCTTGCGGGCGTCACCTAGAGTAGCAGTAAGCTGTGGAGGGAATGTTAGTCAACGTAACGATATAGGATCGAAACAACAGGCTAACCTCCTCGACCATCTTGGGTCGGACGAAACCACCTATCCTTTCCGCGATACGCATCTTGCCAAGCTGCACACCAAGGTCCATAATCTCATCATCCGCATCATCGTCATAAACCTGATCAAGAGCAGCAAGAGGCGTAGGCTCAAGACCCTTTTCGTCTTCCGGGACCGGAAAGTCATCTTCATCACTCTCCTCTTCAACCTTGGGTTGGTTGAAGGAAGCATGCCGTGATCTGGGCGTATCCGAGCTGGACCGCCTGGCGACATCGCGCTCGAGCGTCTGCTCCAACGTCCCCATCTTCTCCTTGATCTCGACCAGCTTCTTCTGCGAAGCCGAGTCGAGCGCCGGGGCGAGATAGAGACAGTCGCGCCTGAACTTGGAGCAATTGGTGCATGGCGCCTGCTTGTCGCATTTGAGCTTTCTGCGGCGACATTCTAGGCACGAAGCGATGACGCGATTGCGGCGTCGTATTTTGGGTGCATGTGCGTTTGCAGCAGAGGGTGAGGCTGGCGAGGTGCCGGAGTTGCTGCGCTGCAGGTGTGGTGGTGGTGAAGTTACGTCGTTTGGTAGGGCTGCGTGGTGCTGACCTGTTGCGGCCGTAGAGGCGGAGGTGAAGGGCGAGTCTGCCATACTTAAGCCCGACACGATCCCCACGATGGACAATCCGCAAGTTACACTCCCGTCGGCACTTCCAACTTCGATGCCAAGGATATCTGCGATGAGTTCCGCCCGGTGTGGTGGTGGCAACTGGAAGACTCGAGGTCTATATCGCTATCAAGTGCCCCAGAGCGAAGCCCACAGGGAAGGAGCAAACCGGTGCCTAACCGCGCAGGAACTAATGTCGTAATTGATATTCCGCGAAACGAGAGTTATGCCCTTGTGCATTAATGTCGCAACCCGAAAGGAAGTCAAGGCATGATTCCACCTTTGCACAGCCCCCAGGAATTCAAATGTTGGCTGTTTCTGACGATCCGGGAGTCACTCTGTACAGTACGGTGCAGTACGGAACGCGGCGTCGAACAAAGCCCGCAATGCCCGAGCAGCGAGGACTAAGGTCCGATGCTACGGAGTCGCCGAAAGACGGTGACCAGGAACAGAGCGAGAGGTGTCGGCTGACAATAGAACAGTTAGTACCGCAGGTATACACACTGGGCAGTTCGTATCGCAGGTATGTATGACTCCTTGCTTGGTGTCGTCTTTGCTGCCTAACGTAAGCACTGGTGGTGGTGCGTATGTAAGACTTATACAGGGATCTGTAAGTTATGTAAGGTCGACTAGGCGGAGGAATAGGCTGAAGGTTCACTTCTGAACTGGCTTATGACGGGATCCCTGTTCCTAAAGTCGACTGCGGACCGGGAGTAAGTTATGCCAGCGAACGGTAACCCGACGCCCGCCATGCCCGGACTGCCCTATTCATCAGATTCACCAAGCCGTGGGAGAAGCTGGCTCGTGCGTCTCCGCCTTCCAGTTTAGCCGTTTCGCAAGCCCTTCCCGATCGAGGTCATCAATGTTCCCCTGGCGCTCACCACGTGCTTCTCGGGCGCTACTCATACATGTACCTTTCAAGTTGCCTTAGCATCACACGAGTCAGTAAGTTTTCGCATACGTACTCCTCGTACACTAATCCTGATACACCTGCATGTATGTTTTGTACACGATCATTTGCATAAAATCTATAGAATGCATACTTTACGTTTCTTTTCCGAGCGGGCCCTCAGCCGTTGACTAGCAACCAAGTTACCTGGTTCCCGGTATCTTTAGGGCGCGCATCGTCCATCAATCTGTATTGTATTTGAGATTTATCGGGCCTAATGAACACAGAAGCCGATCGCAATAATGGCGCTTCCATGCCATACGGACGCCCTGACGCAAGTTACTTAGGTTGTACCTTACTTACCGTAGACCCGTAACTGCCCAAGTTGTACGGGCTGGGGAAGATGAGCGTATCTACAGTACAGGTAGGTATGCCTCCAGCAAAACAGGATCCTGCGATGCGTCATTGGCCGTAAGGTTACATGTACCCTCCGGTCACCGTGTTCAGACATGTCTTCCAGACGATTCGGACCTCGACACGTTTACGCGTCCACTAAGCTTTCCATCCAATTCACGCTGTCACCTTGCGAAACACGGGCTACCAGTCAGAGACGGGAAGATATCATTGCATTTTGGGTGAACTATCAAAGCATATTAAAACATGTAAAGCCCGCCATTATTATCGAAAGCGAAGATAGTCCCATATGGACGTACCATGCCAGTAAGAGAAAAGACTTTTAGTAAGCTGCCCAGCTATGCAGGTCTAGCAAACTTGCGATGCGGTCACCGGCATCGCGGTAGGCGTTGACCGGACATCCGTCATTCATCGATCACGCTCAGAGGAGCAGCAAAGTGGCGATGATGCTGGCAAGAATGGCCGAGAATGCTGTGGCCGAATGAGCAACGGCGGAGCCATGGTAGGGAGCAGGCAAACCAGTCGGCGTGGTCAGGGTCGAAGCATTACCTGCTGTGATAGCTCCTGGAACAGTGGTCCCTCCATAGCTGGCACCGGACGTGGTCGTTGAAGCAGCCATACTTGTTGGGGCACTGACCGTGCTATTCGAGCCACTACCGGATGTCGCCGAAACGCCTGAGCCCATAGTGGACATAGACGAATTGCCTGCAGGAGAAGCTGAACTACCGTATGCCGGAACAGGTAGGGAGTCCGTTGGACTCAGAGCAGCGCTGGCACTGGAGTTTCCACCCGAAGCAGCGGCGACAACAGACGAAGTCAACGTCATTGTCGTGGTAGACACTCCAGATACGGTTGGCGCATACACGTAAGACATAAGTGAGGCGCTCATGCTTGTTGCGGAAGGAGATGTACTATTGCTGGCCGGTCCTACCGCTGAGGGCCCAGAAGTGCTTTGGGCAGGCGAGCTGTAAGGGACCGAAATTGGGCTTGTGGTGGCAGTCAAGGTGGTTGTCGTCGTAGACACTGTCATGACAGGTGCAGAGCTCGGGCTGCTAAGGGATGTCGAGGCTCCAGCTGACGATAACGCTGGCGATGTGCTAGAGGACGTCGATGCTCTAGCTGACGACGGCGCTGGCGATGTGCTAAAGGTTGCTGACGAGGTGGGTGTTGAGCTGGTGCTGATCTTGGTCGTGGTTGTAACAGTGGCAGTGACCACAGATACAGAGCTTGCCGGAGATGTGGACGAGGACCTGCCAGCCGTGCTTGTCATGCTTGTCATTGGCGACGCGGTCGGAAAGGTTTGGTAGATTGTCAGCAGGGGAGCAGTTGTCAAGGAGCTTGTTGGACTGGCTGGTGGTGTACTGATTGCCAGACTCGAGGTCCCTGGAGCTGTAACAGAGCTGGAAGAAGACGAAGAAGTCACGGCGCTGCTGGTTGTGCTGCTGGTTGGGAGAGCTGTTGTGGTATACTGGCTCAGCCTGCTGGTTGTCAATGTGACAGGGCAGATTGTTGTCGAGATTGCGATGATGGAAGTGATGACCGAAACGGCGCCACCGGTGTTCAAGGGACAGTCAGTGACAGTGGAAGGACAGCCGAGGGTAATCTCGGTGTAAGAGAACACTGTCGAAGTTGAGACTGTCGGATGGTACTCGATAATGAGGGCGCTCGTTGTGATAGCGGGCGCCGCAGGTGCCGCGGGAACCATCGTAACATTGGCTCCACCATACGCTACACGATCTGTCAGTAAAAGGCTTGGTACTCAATGGCATGTCATGCTCACCAATGGCACGACCATGGTGACCCTGCACTCGATCTGTTTGGATGCGTCAGTTGCCCGTCAGTTCTAAGCAGGGAAGGCATAGTTACGGTTGACAACATCAGTGGCCGAGATTGTAGCCAAGCCCAAGGGGGCCAGCACGGCCAGCACGGGAAGGGTATTGAGCTTCATCATGGAGGTGGTGATGTCCGTGAAGTGGATTGACAGACGTTTTGTTTTGGTTGAAAAGCTGGATGCAAGCTGAAGGATAGCTGTCGATCCAAAAGCGCAAGCAACACTTTGTAACGAGTGTGAAGCTGTAAGAGCCCGAAAGAGATGGATGGTTGATGTTGTGGAGGAGGAAGAATCTGGAAAGGCGAAGCAAAAGGTCTGATATATTTCTGCTCGGATGCGGCCCACTTACCACTCGGTCGTCTAGGGGAAGGCGCGTCCCTGCCCGATCAGGCAAGCCCACTTCACCTGGCATTCTGCACGTGCTTCACCTTGACAACCACGTTCGGCTCTTGACACAGCTTATCTATTTTCTTTCTCTACGTTACAGTCACTACCTTACTAAGGTGCTGAGTAGTTGCAGGAGCACACCGTTTCGGCCTAAGGTAGGCAGCTGGTGGCCGAGCACCCGTCCTGCCACTGCCTCAATCCACGTCAAATTCTCACGAAAAGCCCATCGTGTCAGGAGAAGTTTCTTGAAAGGACTGTCTGGAGCCCTGATAGAATATGCCACAAGGTCACGACTCCCTTTTGTGAGGAGGTTGGGGAGCAGGCTGTCGTGTAACATCGCCAACGCTGTGACCGAAGCAGGCCGTCGCACATGCCTGGAAAACCGCAGTGTACCTGCTCCAACCCGTAGAAGTGAACAAACGACGATAGCAGTGACGAAACATCTCATTGCACGACTTCACCTGGTGGTTGCCGTGTAACCCGGTGACGCTAGCGTGGTTTGGTTGCAGTCAATGAAAAGTCCCATGTCCTGCTTCGACGCTGTTCTTCTCTCTTCCCAACAACAACCAACACCGCCGTCGATCCTGCTCTGCTCACTAACAAACAACGTTATCTCGTTGGAGACAACATTCTAACGTGTATTTCCAGTGAACACAGTTATTTCGCAAACATTCCACATCGCAAGATACTTAACCCACATCATATTACCTTTCGGTGAGTAACCCTATCTACTTCCTGTAAGCTCTTCACTGATCATTAGACAGCAATCACCTGCAATATGAAGTTCTCAACCGTCGTCTGCGCTCTCGCTGCCGCGACTGTCGCTTCTGCCGGTGAGAAGAACTCTAGCACACATTGCATGCACTCGGAAAACTGACACAATGTCATCATTCAGGTGCTCTTAAGCGTGAGACGGAGGCGGACACCGGTATTTCACATCCTCTTGCTGCCATAGGTGAAATCGTGCTAACAAAGAGCAGTCACTGTCACAGTCACCAGCATGACGATCCCAGAGTGGTGCATGTCCAGCACTTACGCTCTTACCATGGCTCCGTCCACCTCTGCGGCCCCCACCACGGTTTCCACCACCGTCACGACCACAGTTCCAGCTGCTCCGAGCTCGTCCTCATCCGCCCAGGCTACGACTACGGTCCCGTACGCCGTCATTCCAGTCCCAGTCCCAGTGGCTTCGACTACGACCATGATGGCAAGCTCGGCTACTGTCAGCTCCACGCCAGCAGCTTCCGCCAACACGACTACCATCCTGACCACTACCGTTCCGGCTGCCGTCCCTTACGGTTCGGCTTCCACTGAATCAGATTCCGGTTCAGCTTCGCAGACCGGTTCTACCATCACTAGTACCATCAGCGGATCAGCTTCGCAGACCGGTTCCACAATCACTAGCACCCTCAGCGGCTCAGCTTCACAAACAGGTTCTACCATCACCAGCACCATCACCGGTGCCAACCAGCCAGGTGCCGGAGGTGCCACCGGCACAGCTACAATTACTGGTGCTGCTCCGACCAGCGGCGCTACAAGCTCCAAGGGCATGCTCAGCATTGCTCTTCTCGCCATGGCTCTGACCACCGGGTTCTTCAGTCTGGCTTAGAGCAATCTACAAGTCCACCAGCTCACGGCTTTCTCGGAATAAGGAGTTCCAAGCTCCAGACTTTCGTGAATGGCTCAATCGATGTGTGGTGGCTATTAATGATGGAGATGGATAATCAGGACGGAGAGATATGCACAGGTTTCTTCACGGTCATTTGATACGAGCATGCCATAATGGATGTTGTTGGGGGAGGGCATTGCTTCAGGAAATCAATGACTTGCACACTTTCGTACTGGATGAGATAGTCATGGATCAATCAAAGCTTTCATTGATCTTCACAACCTTGCCGTGTCTCGTGAAGTTCTCCTCCCCTCTTCGCAAGTGTGACCGTTATTGCGAGGTCCTGTATACGTGATGATCGCAGATATGCCCGCATAATATGCAAGTTCAGTCCGTCGCCTCATGCAGCCTCACAACGGGACCCTTACCCGGACAGCAAGTGAGCGTCAAATTCGCCGTATCCATCTCCAACTCATCGCCCGCGGGCTCAATCTTATCAAACCTCTGCAGCAAGCGCACAATAACATGGCTAGCTTCAATAAGCGCGAATTGCTCTGGAGACACAACACACATTAGCCAACCACAGCCTCTCAAGGTATTCCACACCAGCCCACATCGCAGATGGAAAGGGGAAAAGAGGAAATGGAAAAAAACTCACGACCGATACAAATCCTCGGCCCACCATTAAACGGCAAGAACTCCCACCCGGGCCTCTTCCCCTCCCACCTCTCCGGCCTCCACTCCTCCGCATCCATCCCCCACAAATCCTTCCGCCGCTGCATCACATGGATACTATACTCGACCAGCGTGCCCTTGGGCACAAACACGGGCTTGGTTCCATCCTTCCCGCCGCCGCGCGGCAGCGTGCTATCTTTCAACGCCGTGCGCCCGTTCCCGGGCACGACCGTGTTGAGCCGCAACGTCTCGTTCAGCACCCAGGTCAGGTAGGTGCAGCCCTTGAGGCTCGCGAAGCTGATGTTGCGCGGGGCGTCGTAGGTGCCGAAGGTCTCCGTCACCGTCGACCGCAGCTTGGCGTAGACGTCAGGGTGTCGGACTAGGTGGTGGAAGACGTAGCTCAGCAGACTGGCGGTGGTGTCGCGGCCCGCGAGCAGGATGTTGAGCAGCTGGGCGCGCAGCTCGACGGGGTCGCGCGTCTGCTGCGCCAAAGCGTGAAGGAACACGTATTTGGATTTCGCGGCGCCTTCTTCGGCGGCTTTGGCGGAGGTGGGTTCGCGTAGGGCGAGCGTCACGAAGTGGTCGATGAAGCGCGTGCATTGTGCGATTGAGGACTGGAAGTCGGACGGGTTGTGCAGCCAGTAGAGGTTTGCGAGGCGGAAGCGTTGGGCTAGATGGCGTTGGCCGTTGTCGAAGGCGTGGGCGAAGGCTTGTTCGTCGAGGTGCGGTGCTTTTTGGCTTGTTGGGGAGGTGGTGGTGGGGAGGTTTGCGAGTTGGGAGTTGACGGACTCGCCGAAGAGGAATTCGGTGGCGCTGTCGAGGGTTAGGCGGAAGAATAGGACTTGGAGGTCAGAGATTGGTGTCCAGCTGGAGGTAGAGGTGGTCGGGAGGGCTTTGATTAGGTGTTGGACATGGCGTTCGCTGAGGTCGAGGTCGGAGACTTGGTCGCGGACGAAGTTTGGCTGGTGTGACTGTTAGGTTTGTTTTCTAATGAGCGTGATATTGCTGGTCTTACTCGGAGCATAGCTCTAGAGTGTTCCCACGGTTTACCGTCCTGGACGAACTGTATCTCCAAGTCAGACTTAGGGCAGCGAGTATGTGGTTGTAGCATATACTCACGATGCCGTCGCCCAAAAGAGCAATCATGTTATTCCTCCTCTCCGGACCCAGTCCATATTCAGGAAACTGAGTAGCAAGCAAAGCTTGTATGTTTTTCGGGTCAGTTGTATGAATGTTCGTGATGCCAAACAGCGTGAATTGGAAAGTCGTCGCCGGCCTTCCTATCTCTGCCGAGAGCTCATTGTACCGGTCAACCATGAAGTTTGTAAATTTGCCCGCTTTGTCCGCCTTCATCATGCGTCTCAGGAGGTTGATGCCGAGGAACCCGCCTCCACGCCAGGTTACCGGGGGCTCACATCCCAACTCTTTGGCCTTTGCGCGGCGTCGAAAGCTTGTGTATACGAGAGATGCGGTGTAGAAGAGGACTAAAGACACCCCAGCCCAAAGGGTGAGGGAGATGGATGCATGCATGGTCGGATCAATCGTGAGAGGGAGGGGATGTTGAAGATAGACTTATGGAGCAATAAGAGGAGAACGTAGAGAATCCCAATCCCAATCCCTGGCTGATGGGTGCCTACAAGTAGATAAAGCTGAATTGAGCTGTTGATGTGCAACAGGGGTCCGATCTGACACGGTTCAGCTCCCCACAGTCAGAGTTAAGTAAGCTAGTGGGATGAACAAAGGGGCGGAGACGTTCCATGGGGAAGCGCGTCAACTGCGGGATGGATGTGAGCTTGACACTTGTCAGCGAACGGCACCAAACAAGTGCATGTCCATCATTCCAGGTTGGTTTAGGCCGCATCCTCGCCGGAACGCGGTCCACGTGGTGGTCGTACATAAGAGCCAAACAAGACGTGGTGGTTTACGGCCGGAGATTGTGCAGATCTTCTGGATCCTACAGTCATGATGAGGGGTTGGTGTTCCTGCGTGCTACCGTGTCGTGTTCCAAGACGGGTCAGAGAGCAATTGCGCAGGAAAAGGGGTTACCATAACCTGGTCGATATTGGACTGGCCGAACCCGAGATCAATTGTCACCCAAGCAAATGCCATACCAACAGTCGCAGTATCACGATATAGTCTCTGATTGGGCTGCTTGCGCATCTGCTCTTGTTACAAGCTTTATTAGCATTATTGTGGCTTCTGCACGTCGTACACAGAATGGGATGCCTTACCTCACCTTCAGGTTAAGCTGCCTCGGCTGACAGGCGGGGTGATGCGCTAGCCCAATCCGGTAGTGAAGCAAACTTGGCAAACTCGCACTTACTATTGTTGGAGTACCAGCCAAGCCATACCAGCTAACTAAGCTATATCGAACTGCTTATTCACTATCTAGAGTGGCAACACTTTACTAAGCTGACAGGATGAGACTGTCATTGCTGAAAGTAATAACATGGCTTGTGAGCCCTCAGGTTGTGCTTGGCTTCACCAACCATGGCCAAGCGGTGATCAAGGTCACCGACCATGAGCCTTCAACTGCGCGTAAGGTCGCCGTGATAGGTCCGCAATACACTATATATCCAACCTGAACGCTCGGCGCTGATACTTGCCAGGTGCTGGCAGTGCTGGATCATCGGCAGCTTACTACCTACGAAAATACGCCGACGAAGCTGACATCGCCCTCAACATCTCCGTCTTCGAGCGAAACAGCTACGTCGGCGGCCGTTCCACCACCGTCCACGCGTACGGGGATCCGTTACAGCCTGTCGAGCTGGGCGCTTCCATCTTCGTAGAGGTAAACCGTAACCTTGTCAACGCCGTCAAGGAGTTCAATCTATCCACCTCGAGCTTCAGCAGTCGAATCAGCACCGACGGGCCCGAGCTCGGCATCTGGGATGGCGTCCGATTCCGCTTCACCGAGCAGTCCGAGGACAGCACATGGTGGACTGGTGCGAAGCTAGCATGGCGATATGGACCCTTGACGCTCTACAGAGCCCGAGCCCTCAGGAACGCGGCCATTGGCAGTTTCCTCAAGATGTACGACGAGCCCACCTTCCCGTTCGCTTCGCTATCTGACACCGTGTACGATCTCGGGCTGACGAAGTTCACTGCGGCGACGGGCGAGCAGTTGCTCAAGGAGCACGGCATCGGCGACCTCTTCGCGGACGAAATCGTCGAGGCAAGCACACGCGTCAATTACGCGCAGAATCTAAACCTGATCCACGGCCTCGAAGCCATGGTCTGCCTCTCGACCGAAGGCGCCATGGCCGTCGAAGGCGGGAACTGGCAGATCTTCGACCACATGCTCAAGTCGTCCGGCGCCACCGTGCACCTGTCCTCTCCCGTACGAAAAGTCGAGAGGCTCGACGACGGGAGATATGTCGTGCACTCGAAATCGTCCAGCTACCTCTCTGGCTTCCTCAACACGCAGGAGACCTTCGACGAGATCATCCTCGCGGGCCCGAGACAATTCTCCGGTATCGATTTCCAGCCGGAGTTGGCGCACGTGCCGGATGAGATACCGTACGTGAAACTGCACGTCACCCTCTTCACCTCCAAGCACCTCCTCTCGCCCCTCGCCTTCAACCTCCAACCCGGCGATGCCGTGCCCCAAGTCATCCTCACCACGCTCCCACCCGACGAACCCCGCAGCAATGTCACCGACGCCGGCCTCCCGGGCTTCTTCAGCATCTCGCTCCTCCGGCCCGTGGTCGACACGCGGCGTTTCCGCTCCGCCCAGCCCGAGTACCTGTACAAGATCTTCTCGCCGCAGGCTGTCAACAGCACCTTCCTAGCGCACATCCTGGGGCTCAAGCCTCGAAAGGCAAACGAGATTATTTCCCAGAGGGACGTCAGTTGGGTCTACAGACAGGTGTGGGATAGCTATCCGTATGAGTTCCCGCGGGTGACGTTTGAGGAGAGCAGGTTGGATAGCGGGGTTTGGTATACGGCGGGCATGGAGGTGTTTGTTAGTACGATGGAGACGATGAGCTTGATGGGTATGAATGTTGCTAGGCTTGTGGTGGACGGTTGGAAGGGCGGGATGGGAAGGAAGGAGTGATATCACGGGTTGGGGACGGAGATGGCCCGAAAGCGAGGCGAGGCGTTGATGCGTGAATTACTGTTACTGTTATTACTATACCCTCAGATACCCCCTACATCAAACAAACATTGAGTTCAAATCCCTCCCAGCTTTCTACTCTCCCAATTACCCCGTTTGCCCCATGACGATCCACCCTCTCAAAAGATAGCCTTGACATGCACCTCCCCACACGTCGCATTCATCGGCGCCGTAAGATTCCTATACACCAACGTCGGCTCATACGTCCCCGCGACATAGATCTGCGCCTGGCAGATAGCAAACCCCCACTTGTCCTCGGGAAACTTGAGATAGTTCTCCGGCGTGCTGAAGTGGAAGCCGGCGCCGCCGGGGCCCACATTGAAGCCGATGAAGGCGTAGTGCGAGGGCGGGACGAAGAGGTCTTCGCCCGTCTGCGACAGCGTGTACGGGTAGGATCCGAGCACGGCGGTTACGGAGCCGGAGGTCGTGTTGAAGGTGTAATTCTGGGCGGTCGATTGGTCGTCGGTCAGGACGAGGACGTTGGAGCCGGCGCCCGTGTGGTAGGGGGAGACTGTGGGGGCTTAGTAGGGGTCGGGTCATGGAAGAAATAAGGTAGGAGGGGAAGCAGGTGAGGAAAGGAGGGGTGATGGAGGTTGGGGATGGGGGAATGTACGCCATTGGCCGGAGTAGGATAGGTTGCCGCCGTAGGCGATTGTCTGGAGTTGGAAGGGCCCGGTGCCCTTGGGTGCGGTATATGCTGCTGCACGTGGGGCTAGGAGAGTGGCACTGATGAGTGCTGGGATGAGTGCGAGGGTCGTGGTGGAGGAGAACATTGTCTTGCGTGTCGGATGCTCTGATCAAGGTGGTTGAACAAGTGGGAAGTGTGATAGATTGGATGATGAGAGAAAGATGTTTCCTAGACAAAAGGGCCAGATACTTATACTAGACATCATAATACGCCCCGCGTTATACAGTACAGCTCCTCCTTTGTGTACCAAAGTATTACAATCCGTACTCGTATTCCACAAGGTCGGCTGACTGTCCCAATGCGGGACTATTGGCGTCTGCGTACTCCCGAGTCAGAAAACTGCATCTAAACGCATCCTGAGCGCCATATATAGACGCAAATCACCAGTTTGTCTGCGTATACAATTCCACGGCCGTGACAACAGGAAGATGGATTTGTAGAATCTCTCCGACCGAGCGGTTCTGAACCCGCCCGATCGATCGGCCAAATGTGGGAGGGATGATGGCGGTGACGGGAATGCTTGGCACATGCATGAGGGCAGCGGAACGTCAGGGACGGACCCTGGAACACGGTGGAACCCGACGTCCGCGGGCCAACCCCGCGACTCGCTCCTACGTCATGCCCTACCCACTTCCAGGTTCCGATGTTTGGGTGAGGTCAGGGCGAGGGGGGCATCATACATGTAGGTACTTCCAGGTTCCTTTATAAGACCTCGTTCTCGCTTTGCTTTCTGCCTAAACACACATCACTCCAAATTATCAATCAATCAATCAACCATTAAATCATCCTACACTCACAAATCACACATATCATCATGTCTGCTCAAGGATCCGCCAACACCGCCGGTCAAGAGGACTACGCCGACAAGGGTACGCTTCTATGCCTCGACCGTCT
The DNA here is from genome assembly GCA_024184665.2 of Zalaria obscura. Classification (NCBI taxonomy): domain Eukaryota; kingdom Fungi; phylum Ascomycota; class Dothideomycetes; order Dothideales; family Zalariaceae; genus Zalaria; species Zalaria obscura. The sequence goes on along the minus strand of JAMKPW020000001.1, from coordinate 747,087 downwards.
ACCTCTTCTTGCATAGAAACTGACAGTCTCCGACAGGTCTCGACGCTATCGAGAAGAAGTTCGGACAGGGCAAGGTCGACCCAACCAAGATGCGCTCCACCAACGAGAAGATCGTAAGTCCCCACTACCCTCTACCCACTACACACTTTCCGAACCTTCCGCCCTCGCACTTCACTATTAGCACGCACGGATTACTTACACAGTGGCACACAGACCGACAAGGCTCGCGGCATGTTCGAGAAGGCCACTGGCAAGGACGTGCCTGACAAGTTCTCCAACTAGAAGAGCGTCGATGGAATGAAGATAACGATGGGGATGATATGGACAGGCAGGCCCTTGATGGGAGCTTTATGATACCTCAGATATGACTTAATAGAGACCTAAGTTGGTCGTTTGCTACCTACGTATTCCTCTCGATGTCTGGAGTGGATGTGATGTTTGTGTATGATATGTTTGGTGATTGGACAGTTGGAGTACTTCGTCTATGTCGTAAGAGTCTAGGTATGCAGTGTAATGTGCTAAGGATACTGCCAAGGTCGGACTGAAGTGAAGCAGCGTCGCAAATATCATTCTGCTAACCTGTGACTGCGGTTGAGTCCATCCAGAAGCAGCACTTCGAACCCCAAGACAAGTCGTAGGTGAAACCTCGTTGATTCACGGTAGAATCTTTTGAGTACCATCGTGCTGTGATGCCAGAATTTGTCAAAATTGCTTTCCATTCGGCTCAAAGCATCCATGTACGTGACACGAGTGCAGCTGTCGGACCGTAACAGCATATCATCTCTGATATGCAGTTCTCGAAGTGGCCTCATCAGGGTTTGAGATTGGGGCGCACGCTTCGGCATGTGTATTCCATGGGCCAGATAAAGATTGCCTCACTCAGTGTTCTCAAGTACGACCCCCTTAGCTGCGGTTGCATCTGACAATTGAAGCCGGGCACCCTTTGCTGGCCCCAGGACCATCCAAAGACATGCAACTTTGTGTAAAGCGACCATTCAACGGACATCAGGTTCAAACCAGAAAAGCTGGCGATTTGCTGACTCAGGAGCTGAATACCTGCTTCATAGTCTTCAATGTGTCGGCCATGGACCTCGAAATCCTGGAAGTGTATATTCACTTCGAGCTGTCGGATCTTCGAAATTGCAAAAGCAAGATTTTGCATCTTCATCTTCTGAAGCCGGTTGCTCTTGCGTCCCCTATGATCAAGGCGTTGGCCTAACATGGTGATATGGTCGGCAGTCATCCTGATCTCGTACCGACGGCCAGAGTAGAGGATCTCGCAAGCTTCACTGTAGACGAGCTTCGACGCTCGTAAAATCGCCACTGAGGGACTTCGCTGTGAGAGTGCCTTCTTGCCCCCTCCATTCTTGGTGGCCTTGTCAGATTGTGTTTTGACATTAGCATCGAGTGGGCCACATGTCTCGATGTCCTCGAAGACGTAGGCGTAGATCATGCAGCGGACCTCCGTTGGGAGGATGAGGAAGGATGTTCGCTTGGCTTGAGTGATTCCGGTATTGGTTGGCTCCTATATTTGAGGAGAGATCAGGCCGTATACTGATGAAGGTATTGAGCGGCAAGGAGACGCAAAACACGGGTTGAGGTTTTGCGTCACAGCGTGTCGAATGTCTGAGTGTTGAAGTCAAGTGGTAGCTGGATGCACTGATTTTCTGGCGGAATCAGAGAGACGTGATGAGCAGCACGAGTCAGTGAATATGGCTGCTCCGTACTTGACGAGAGAGATTGTAAGGTGAGTTCGCTGTTCTTGTGATAGTCGTCCTCGTGATGGCCGAACGGGCCTTGCAGGACTTGTAGGAAAGGGATTCTTCTTATTGATCAACACCTTCCCTTGCTCCCAACGTCGGAGTCTGACCTATCGCACCGTGACGATGAGTAGCAGTTTAGACAGTAATGGAGTGAAGAGAAATAGAATTTATTACGAAGAGTGAAAAGTAAACATCAAGGTCTCAGAAGTGGAGATGTCACATGTTTTTCACATGCAATGGACGCTGGCCAGTGAGAATATGATATCATGTAGTTAGAGGTGACCAGGTCACATGCACTAAATCCTGTGCCTCAAATACCATAAACCAGTAGTCCCCTCCACAAATACAAGCCAAATATTAGCCATCATACGTCGTATCGACATCACACATAAGCCTTCTAGGAAGTCATAGCGCTGTCCTGCGACCTAGCCTTCGCAATAGCGTCCTCCTTCAGCTGCCTCAAGAGCCCAGTGTTAGCAACGCCGCCCGTGATATTGGCAGCAGCAACCTCCTTGAGATACCCGAGCGCACCAGCCGTCGTCTTATAATACGAGATGTCTGCAAGTCCAGTCAGCCACGCACAAACTCAACCTTCCCTCACATCCAACTGCAATACTCACAAGTCGCCTTAACCTCAATCAAACTCATCCTCGGATCACTAGCACTCCCATCATGGACCCCATCGCCCAAATCCCCAAACCAAGCACTGGCGCCGCGGTTCCAAATCTCCTTGATCCGGGGATCATCGTTGCTCGCCGTCACAGCCTTGCCGGTCACAGACACCCAGTCCTGGGTGCTGGAGTTCTGGAACGTGACGCAGCAGTCGCCGCCGGATTTGGAGAGGTCGGAGAATTTTTGGCTGTGCGCGTTGGCCAGGAAGAGGAAGTCGGGCCCGCTGCGTTTGGCTATGGCCATGGAGCGGGAGACGGGCTGGGAAGGGGTTAGATGCGCTCGATATTGTGTGAGGAAGAGAATCGGATCAGAGGATGCTTACTCCGACGCCGGGGCGGTAGGTGCCCAGGAGCCCGACCTTGAGGCCGTCGACGATCTTGTAGAAGTCCTCAATTTGTTGCTCGATTGGGGTCTCGTCGTCCCATTGTCTTGCGACCGAAGGATCGGTCTTGGTGTCGATGTCCTGCTGCTTCAGATCGGAAGGCATGATGTAGGAAGTAAGATTAATCGCGGAGGAGTTATTTGAGATGGGGTAATAGTGGGTATCAATTGATGGACTTGTGAGTGTACGCGGTATTAAAAGGAAGATATATCCTACCTTCTTAACATATTACCTGCTAAGCCTCTAGGCTCCCGTTATAACAATCCATGACCCGTCTCTGACGCATACGCGCATACGGAATCGGATGTGGTGACACGCGTAGAAGTGGTGATGTAACGGATATCCAAAGAAATCCTGGGGTAGATCTGGATCGAGGGAGATCTGCCAAGGGTCCAAGCCGGGTCATGGAAGCTCAGGCTTCCGGAAGCATGTGAAAGCACTTACTTCGTCACGGAGAAAAGATGTTTCGGGTGCAGGTATACGAGCAATGTAGGCGGGAAGGTCCAACTGTGGCTTTTCTACTTCCTATGCGAAGTCGGGTACATCCCGACCTTGACCCCATGCGCCTCGCTATGAAAGCATCCAAATGCAATGTGAAGAACAAACGTAATGACATTAGCTTCATCGACTCCCTAAAACGGAAAGCCACCCGGAAATTGAAATCCTCCACCGCCATGCTGGAACTTGAAATGCTGCTGTCCACCTCCTCCGCTCCGTTGTTGGAAGAATATCGGCTGACCACCTGCACCGTGTCCGAAGGGCGAGCCCTGGAAGGGATTGCCCTGCTGGCTCTGATCATTCGGATCGTCTCCATTGTCGAACCTAGCTTTCAGTTCTGGATCTGAAAGGACTTCGTAGGCTTCGTTAATCGCGGTCATCTTCTTCTGCGCCTCTTCTGGGTTAACACCTTGTTGAGCGGCCTTGTCTGGGTGGTGCTGTATCGTGAGTTTACGATAGGCACGCTTGATTTCGCGTTCATCTGCATCGCGAGACACGCCAAGGACTTTATAGTAGTCCTTCTGCTTTGAGCGTTTCAGGAGGTTCTGCGCCTTTTGGAGGAGCTCTTGGACTTTGTTTGAGCCTGGGTGGTGTTCTTTCGCTTGATTGAGCGTGCGGATTGCCTCTTCGAAATCGTCTGCGTCGAGCTCCCGTATCGCTTTGCCGATAAGTGCAGGGAGGCAGTTGGGGTTGTATCGTAGAGCCTCATCACAGTAAGGCTGGGCCTTCTTGAAATTGTTCATCTCAGTGTATGACTCGCAAGTGAGTTCGACCAACCCCTCATATAACTTTGAGGGCGCCTTCTCGTGTATGATGCCCTGATCTTTATACACCTTCGTATCGTCTTGGACCTCCTTGAGCAAACCCGGCTCATCTCCTTGCGGGACCAGAAGCTTCACTGCGTTGGTGTACTGCCTCTTTGCCATAAATTCGCTGATCTTCTTCATTCGCTTATCGATGGCCTTCTCCCGCTTCAACAGTTTGCTGCACGGCTTCGAGTCTGGGTCTGAGTGGAGGCATTTCCTCGCTTGCGACATGCCGTTTGCGGTCTCATTCAAAGCGAAGAACAAGCTCGCGGATATCTGCATATGTGCATTGCTGGATGACGAAAATTGGGCGATGTGGTATAGGTCGCTAATGCCCTCCTCGATCTCTCCCTTCTCTAGCCTGCATCTTGACCTTCGTTGCCTGAGGTCGAGATCTGCACCAGCGATCTGAATCGCAACGTCGGCATTGCTTGTGCAGCCTGCCCAGTCTCCTATTTTCTCGGCCTTTGCGGAGAGTATGGCTGCACCCTGTGCTTGCTCGAGCTCTGCGATCTCTTCACCACCCTTCTTCCCTGCCGCCATGTAGTCGCTCTTTGCGCCATCCCAATCTGCGTTCCTACTCCGTAACTTTGCCCTCTGTACCAGCGCGCCCTCAAACGTCGGCTTGATGGCGAGCACCTTGTCGAAGTCCTGAGTCGCCTGCGCACTCTTACCTAGTTGTAGATAGGCTGCGCCTCGTCGGAATATGTTCAAGTAGTTGTTCGGATCTCGTGAGATTGCGACGTCGAAGTATGTGAGTGCATCTTGAGCTTTTCCGGACGCCAGGGCAGCAGTTGCTGAGCTAATAAGTTGATTGACTGGAGTATCAGAGGGGATGTCGGCGGCGGAGATGGCGCATGCGAGGGGGATTGAGGTGAGCGCAATCGCGCCCAAAGCGAGTGATTGGAACGGCAGTAGCATAATGTTGATTTTATGAGGGACAACTGTTATGCTTGAGCAGGAAACATCCCTCAAGATCTCTCAAGATCTATTGTTGTGGTTTGGACAACTGGCACTCTTTGTTGCCGAATGGAATGGAACATCGGCATCGGCCCGCAGCCCCAGCTGAACCCCCGATGGTCCGCAGTCTTGGCTCAATTCTGCCTCACAATAATCCTTCCCATTTGCAGTATTTCGATCAATAGGCTTGAAATAAGCTAAAACCAACTCTATTATCAGAAAAGACCTCCACTGGTCGGCTTATTACAGAAATTCATTCAGATATGGCTGCCTGCGTAAAGTGCATGCAGATCAAGTGACAGCGCGTAACCCGCGTTTCAGTTCACTTTATCGATAAGGGAACAGTAGTTGCGTACCAAGTCCAGAACTGTTTGCGACTGTTGTCTTACCGCGGTCACCGTCTTTCTTCTTAATTCCAACTAAACACACTCTCCTTGAGCTCGTAACATCGATCATGTCCATGAACTGCTGATTTCACATAATCTTCCCAAGGGCCCTGAGCTATGAATCCCCGACACAGTTGCGCTTAGGACTTTTTAACTTTGTACATACCTACAATCCATAACCGTTGAAGAGCATCGATACGACGTTCTACCAGAAACTATAGTCATTTGGTGGAGGATGAACGGGCTTACTGCAGGCTCAGATGCATCTAGGTCAGAAAGCGACAGCCTCAGCAAGATCAGCTATGCGCTAGAAGCGACCTACAATCCGAGGTCTTCCAACGAGGCCAGAAAGGATGCCCTACAGTTCCTCGAAGAAGCAAAGAAGCAGCCAGACGCTCCACAACATGGCTTCACCTTGGCCAACGATCACTCACAGCAGCCTGCAGTCCGCCATTTCGGGCTCTCGTTGCTTGAATTTGCGATCAGGTACCGATACGAGGATTACAGTGAGGAGCAAGCAACGACACTTCAGCAGTGGGTCCTGAGCCTGGCAAGAGATATAGAGCAAGAAGATGCGCAATTCTACCGGAACAAAGTCGGCCACCTCTGGGTGGAGATTGCGAAGAGAAGCTGGGCAGGGACGTGGATGGATATGGACTCGCTACTTGTTGCGCTTTGGGATACGCCAGACACCAGCAAGCAAGTGCCATATCGAATTTTGGTGCTATACATCCTGGAGTGTTTGTCCGACGATATCTGCGTCAGAGAGGATCCTATCGCTGGCCTTCGGCAAGATGTATTGGGACAGTCCTTGAACGAGGTTGTCATTCCCGCCGGTCTCTATACAAAGCACCTTGAGGTTCGCGGGCATGCGCAAAATGTGCGATATCAGCAAGAAGGTTGGCTTGCCCGCATATGCTCTTTTGTCTCCGCGTGCATTTCTTCCAACCAGAACCAGGTCATCATGAGTTGCGCGTTGAGGTCACTTGAGTCCCTTAAATCCATCGTGACCTGGATCTCCCTGTCAGCCTTGATCGAGACGCAGATCATGGACTGCCTCTTTCAGACCCTTGCAAGCCAAAATGTGGCTGCACAAACGGTAAGAAATGTGATCATTCCCACTAATACTGCTATGACTGACCCCTACAAGGCAGCTATCGAGGTAGTGAACGGAATTGTGAACCGGCCCTACAATGCTCACTTCCACGAGTCGTGGGCCACCCTTATACGATCGACTCTCCAGCCGGACCGTGTTGAGCTCATGAGAAACACTTTTGCCTCCTGCTTGACTTCTGCCGATGACATTGACGAGCCCAAATATACCATTCAGAAGAAGCTATCCGAGGTATTTGCATCTAGTAGCGCTTCTGTCATTTTGATGGTCTGACGACGGTGTTTTAGGTCCTCTCCGTGCTCGGCGATGCTGCAGCCCAGAACCCAGACCTTCTCCAAAACGGTGGCGATACGACCGGCTTCCTTGCGCTGCTCATTGCTGTCTTCCAGTCCGAAAGCCTACTGGTGTCGATACCTATACTACACAGCTTTACGCGATTGCTACAAAGCAAGGATCCGCAACTCTCAAATGCCGCACAGCAGCACATCGGCGCACTATTGAATATCTGTAGCGCTAGGCTGCTGAAGTACGAATCAGTCCAGCAGGACGACGAAAACCCAATCATGCTGTACCTAAACGAAGACTTCGAGAACCTGCCCGAGCTGCATGCTTTCCTGGGCAATTACAGAAGGTATTGCGTTGGGGTAATAGAGATAATCAGCCAGACATTACCTAGAGAAGCACTGGCACACATCCTTGATGAGACCATTCGACTCCTGGATGCAGTAGCTACCGGCCCTGAAGCTACAACAACCCCATCGGCATTTAAGAAGAATGCACCTCACATACTGCAATTTGATGCGCAGACTACCGTGGTCAGAAGTGCCCTTAATGGGTACATGCAGTGGTGTTCGCTGCACGGCACAGAGTCAGAATCTACCGACCAGAAAGCCAGCTTCGACCACACTCGAGACTCAATTTTGGCACAGTTACGCACATGGTGCGAACGCATAACCACATACACACTAACAAATCCGGACATTGCACGCCCATGCATACAAACGGTGGTTCACATCGTCACTAGAGTATTGCCGGCTCAATCCGATTTTATAATTGCTCTGCTCAATTACCTCTTCAACCAAGATATGCAGGACGACCCGAACAGTCCAGAGTATTCTGATGCTGTTAGAACGTTCCAGAGCTCCCGTATGCAAGAATTACAGAGGGTTGCAATGGCGTTTCCAGACTACCTACTGGATGTTTACAGTGAGCTAGAAGCGAGGATCAACAACCTGATCAGCTCTGGTCAATGCGATAGCCGGGTTGAGTGGGGTTTGAGAGCATTTCTTCTCATTATTATCCACCGGGCCACGGCAATTGACCAGCAGGCTCGCTTGAGCAGACTCCAGGATATGATTCGCCCTGTGATACAAGGCTGGCAAGACCCAGACATTACCAAATCCCTCTCATCTTTCGCGGATTTCTGTGGGATGGTAGGTCTTGGTGGTCTTCCAGACTTCATCTCTGCCGGCAGGTTCAGCACGATGGCAGACTGGAGCCAGGAACCGCTGAACCAGGATGGTAGAGCCTTGCAAGCAGACATACTTGCGAAGTCCGCTGGCTTGCCGTTGCGTATGACCAACTCTTTGCTTGGTGCTACTACGGAACGTCTGAAGGAAAGCACAGTGCAGTATGACATTGGAGCACAGCTTTGGGGCCCGGCTATACAAGCCATCTTGCCCAATCTTCTGGCAATGCTCAAACATGCCACAGCCTTCTCTAATATGAAGCACTGGTCGTTCTTGCCCCCCGAGCTACAGTCTGTCGTTCAGAAGATGTTGGTCGACAGATTCTGGCAATCCGGTATCTCCAACGAAAGCAGGGATGACTTCTATGCGCGCATCAGCGCAAGCGCATTCACTTACGAAGGTCTAGCCTCAACCGTACGTGGTACACCGCGCTCAATACGCGATGCGTGCTATCACATACTTCACGGTATGACGCGTTTTGAGGAGCAATTCTACGGCTTAAATGAGCTACCCGAACCACTGGCCGATGCCCTGTTATCAGAGGCACACGCGCTATCGGTGCACCATCTCTCGAGGGTGCTTGCTCTTGTCGAGAAGCTTGTCGAGCGGTGTCCGCCACATCATAGGCACCACTTCCTGCCTCCGCTTTTGATACCGTTCTTTACCCAGATGGACTCGAAGATTAGCGCCGAATGGGAGATTGTGGAGACTGCAAAGCAACAGCCCACTGAGGAGGACCAGCTTTCGGATGAGATGAAAAATGAGAGCATCTTACGCTCGACGACGTATTCGATGGTCATGTTCGTTTCTACGTTGCTTGATCATCGTCGCAGCGGTAAGTCTGACCGAACCAATATGCCATTGCAAGCGCTAATCACAAGCACAGAACCAACTCAGGAGAAGTCGCCCCTACGAGTGATGATCCTATCCAACCCGACTATTCTCGAGCCTCTGATCATGTTCTGCACGCATGCCCTGCGCATGCGCGACTCCCGATGCTGCACCATGATCTGCCGCGTGCTTCGTTCCATGGTCCCCGTGTTCCGGAGCGACGATGCGCCAGCGCCACAGGTGCGCGAGTTTATATGCACAGAGGTACTCAGGGCCTGCATCATGTCGCTCAACGAGCCGTACTTTGCGGACGTCCAGCGTGATCTGGCCAACCTCATCGCCAACATCATCGTCAACTATGCGCCCAAGACGGCAACGCCGAGGAATGTGCTGCTCAGTCTTCCTGACATGGGCCAGGCTAAGGTGGAGAGGGCGATTCAGCAGATTTGCGAGGCAAGCAGTGAGAGGAAGCAGAGAGCGCTGGTCTTGGAGGTGCTGGAGGGTGTTCGGGGCGTTAGTATTCATGAGGCCGGTAAGATTGATCGCAGGGATGTGAAGCAGAAGAGGAGCGCGATGCAACAGCAGTTCATGGAGACGGATCAGAAAGCAGTGGTCCAGAGAGGTGGCAGTCCTGGTCTTGAGGGCATGGCTGATATGTTCGGAGACGTTTGATATGGCTCGTTTGACGAGAGTGTACAATAATCTGCCACTGCGACATATGAGATTTCTTCCACATCACAGTCTATGAAGAGTGCTGGTCCAGGTATTGATGGCTACCACTGAAATACATAGCGTTCAGAACTGAACAATATTCAAGGAGACACTGCGTATGAGCCTGAAGACAAGGTTGAGAAAGATATAGCAGTAAAGATGCGTCACACCATCTTCGGCCCCTCGAACTGAGACGTCAAGAGCCATATATTCTTTGATCTGTTTGCAAGTGATGTCCCTGCGTTGGCGCATAGCCCTTCATAGCCCCATCTTAGGACGAAAAGAACCTTGCCGCTCCTATCACACCCACTGTCGGACCTAAGGCTATGCTCTACAGTCCTGTTTCCCCAACCAGCATTGTGAAGCGAAATGCTGTGCTGGAACTCGTCCGTCAGAGTCCATACCGGGCTCGTTAGCTCTACCACGAGCTATATGTGGGCCTGACTCTGCGACCTTCTGCCATGGCGTGCCCTTGCGCCACCCCTACTCTCGTACTCTGGTAACGTCCGGCAAACGAACCGAGCGTCAGGGGCACCGTGGGTTGCTCCCAGTCGTGAGGTATATAGGTGCTTATTTTGCGCATTGAGGCCACCTCAGGTATTCTCGTACGAGTAATTGCGCCTTAGACCGCCCTCAGTAATGCAATGCGATCCTAGTCGACTTTGCTGTCCTCATATCGCTTCGTCCACAGCCATCTCTTCCTCTTCCTCATCCGGCTGCCGACCATTGTCTGTGGTGAGTCCAATAGCCGCTTCGGCCTCCTTCTGGCTGTAAGGCTCCTCCTTCAAAAGTCGCACTCTGCAGGGACGGTCAGCAACTTTCCGTGCAGAGAATTTTCTTCTTGACTTCCAACTGCTTACCTTCGCTTGTGTGGTTTGCCCTTCTTGTGGACGACCATGTTGCGCTCAGACTCGAACCATTTCGCGCATTCTACGCAGTAGAATTTGCCCAAGCCTGGCAAGTCCTCTGCCGCTTTGGTATCCTTGTACTGAGCGAGGTGTTTCTCGGTATGGATATCCGCGTATATCTGGTCCAGGTCGCGGGTATGGCGCCTTGTCTTGGACTTTGACTTCTCTCCTCGGATGGCAGGCATGGCGACTGTATGATTGATGATGTGCCGTAGACCCGTAAACTGAACGATAATTGCAAGAGGGCTCAGGGCATGTGAAAGGGCTGCACGGACACTAATTCTGGAACGCTCCGGCTGCGAGGTAAAAGCTGGCGAAATAGTTGGCTAGAAAATTTGTCTGTGTGCCTTTGGACCGAAGGCCAAGCGAACAAACTGCGACGTCGCTGGAAGGGAGGTCAAGGAATAGGTCAGGGATGCAGATGCATATATCAGATATGGAGATTTGGATACTGCAAAACGATTGATCGAAATGTAGCTTTCAGTGCATTTCAATGGGAACGTACGTGTAACTTATCTATAGTGGATGACCTATCTCGTCCCAGGACTTTTGCCGTTCGGTAAGAAGAAAAGTAATGATTCCCGGATGCGCCAATAGGATCCGGGCTGTTTTTTAGCTCGATTACCTCGGGCGGTTTGACGTCTGCGGCAGCCAAGCTATCTTCTGCGCAGCTCTAACCCTTCCACCTCCACCTCACTCTATCCATCTCCTCTCCCATACATCCCTCCTATTCTGCTCTAGGGAGCCCGCACAGCAGTCAAGCACTTTTAGTCGAGATCGCTGACTGACTTCCAACATGCAGTCTGCACGGGCGGCAGCGCGCAAGCTGGTATGTTGTGCCCCTACTTGCTCCGTTTAGAAGCCATTGATAAACGTAAAAAAACATCGCTAACTCGCGCTCTGCAGTTCGGCCGTCGTGGCTTCGCTACTGTTAACGATGCAGGCCTTAACAAGAAGGTCGAGATGACCAACTGGGAGAAGGGCCACTACATCAACTATGCCAAGATGAACGAGAACCTGAACATCGTCCGCCAGCGCCTCAACAGACCATTGACCTACGCGGAGAAGATTCTCTACTCCCATCTTGACGACCCGCACGGACAAGAGATCGAGCGCGGCACTTCATACCTCAAGCTCAGGCCTGACCGTGTTGCTTGCCAGGATGCCACCGCCCAGATGGCCATTCTTCAGTTCATGTCCGCCGGTATGCCTTCCGTGGCTACCCCAACCACCGTCCACTGTGACCACTTGATTGAGGCCCAGATTGGAGGCGAGAAGGATTTGGAGAGGGCTCAGAACATCAACAAGGAGGTTTACGACTTCCTCTCCACCTCTTGCGCTAAGTACAACATCGGTTTCTGGAGGCCAGGTTCCGGTATCATTCACCAGATCGTCCTTGAGAACTACGCCTTCCCAGGTGGTCTCATGATCGGCACTGACTCTCACACTCCAAACGCTGGTGGTCTCGGTATGGCTGCCATTGGTGTTGGTGGTGCTGATGCTGTCGATGTTATGGCCAACCTGCCATGGGAGCTGAAGGCTCCAAAGATCACCGGTGTCCGTCTCACCGGTGAGCTGTCTGGCTGGACCTCGCCAAAGGGTAAGATCAGAACTCCCTGTCACACTCTCCCCTGCCTTCCACGTTCCCTCTCCTACTCTGCACGCGACGCTCGTTTCCCAACACCATTTGTTCTACTGCAATACAAGCAGGACTCTCACTTACCGCTCGAAAAAACCATTGCTAACATTTGGGAATAGATATCATCCTGAAGGTTGCCGGTATCCTTACCGTCAAAGGGGGTACTGGTGCCATCATTGAGTACCACGGTCCAGGTGTCGACTCTCTCTCTTGCACTGGCATGGGTACGATCTGTAACATGGGTGCTGAGATTGGTGCCACCACCTCTCTTTTCCCATTCAACGACAGGATGTACGACTACCTCGCCGCCACCAAGCGCAAGGAGATCGGAGACTTCTCCAGGCAATACGCCGCTGAGCTCCGTGAGGACGAGGGTGCTGAGTACGACCAGCTGATTGAGATCAACCTCTCTGAGCTTGAGCCACACATCAACGGTCCATTCACCCCAGATCTTGCCACCCCAATCAGCAAGTTCAAAGACGCTGTCGCCGCCAACAAGTGGCCAGAAGACCTCAAGGTCGGTCTTATTGGATCTTGCACCAACTCCTCCTACGAGGACATGTCCCGCGCCGCTTCCATCGCTAAGCAGGCCATGGACCACGGTGTCAAGGCCAAGGCCATGTTCACCGTCACCCCAGGTTCCGAGCAGATCCGTGCCACTATTGAGCGCGACGGTCAGCTGAAGACCTTCGAGGACTTCGGTGGTATGGTTTTGGCCAACGCTTGCGGTCCTTGCATTGGTCAATGGGATCGCAAGGATGTCAAGAAGTAAGTCCTCCTCACTGTTCGCTTTGATCACGGTCAACGCACGGGAATCGATCCAGCATCTCTAGCGAGGCTCCGTCGAGCGTTGAAAGTAGTCGTTCACCAGGACTAATATCCATTACAGGGGCGAGGCAAACTCCATCATTTCCTCCTACAACCGTAACTTCACTGGCCGTAACGACGCCAACCCAGCCACCCACGCCTTCGTCACTTCCCCAGACCTCGTCGTGGCCATGACCCTGGCCGGTTCCCTTAACTTCAACCCTCTCACCGACACCCTGAAGGACAAGGACGGCAACGACTTCAAGCTGTCCCCACCAAGCGGTGACGGTCTGCCAGCCAACGGCTTCGACCCTGGCCGTGACACCTACCAGGCCCCACCAGAGGACCGCGCTTCCGTCAACGTCGCTGTCTCTCCAACCTCTGACCGTCTCCAGATCCTTGAGCCATTCAACGCCTGGGACGGCAAGGACGCTCTCGACCTCCCAATCCTCATCAAGGCCGCGGGCAAGACCACCACTGACCACATCTCCATGGCCGGCCCATGGCTCAAGTACCGCGGTCACTTGGACAACATCTCCAACAACATGCTGATTGGTGCCATCAACTCTGAGAACGGCGAGGCCAACAAGGTCAAGAACTTCACCACCGGCGAGTACGACGCTGTCCCAGCTACCGCCAGAGACTACAAGAGCAAGGGTATCAGGTGGGTCGTCGTCGGTGACTGGAACTACGGTGAGGGCTCTTCCCGTGAGCACGCCGCTCTTGAGCCAAGGCACCTTGGCGGTCTTGCCATCATCGTCCGCTCCTTCGCCCGTATTGTAAGTTACAGTGTCATATCTTCGCACTCATGAATGATGCTAACAATCTCCACAGCACGAGACCAACCTGAAGAAGCAGGGTATGCTTCCTCTTACCTTCTCCGACCCAGCCGACTACGACAAAATCCAGCCAGAGGACAAGGTTGACTTGCTCTGCACCGAGCTCGCTGTTGGCCAGCCAATGACCCTCAGGGTACACCCAAAGAGCGGCGAGACCTTCGACATCAAGCTGTCCCACACCTTCAACGAGGGCCAGATTGAGTGGTTCAAGAACGGCTCTGCCCTTAACACCATGGCCAAGAAGAACAAGGCATAGAGGAGAATATCCAATGAGCAGAGATTGCTATTATAGGGGCGGGGGTGGACAACAGAATTGAGGAGAGCGAGAAGGAGGGTTGGTGTGTGGAGGTACAACTATGAGGAAATGAGGGATAGGGATTTTGTCAATACCTTGTATTTGTTTGCGAATTGCATTTCAGGTTTTCCTTTAGCGTCGTCCTCCCCGCATACCTATCTGCACCGGACTACACCCGTTCATATGTATCAATGGTTACGGAGAAACAATTGAACCAGATTAGTTGTGAGAAAATGCTGGGTCTACGGTCAAGTCACGTGATTGCAGCGATATGCTCCTTCGCAGGGGTATAATACGTGTGTACGTATCCAGATCCTGATTGCATCTCAAAAGTGTGTATGGGCTTTTGACTTGCCGCTCGCTAGCCGAAGCACGCGCATCAAGCCAACTGCCCGCGGCGTGATGTTCGCTGTACATTGTAAGAGGAGCAATTCTGAGTCGCATGACGAGCTGTGGTTCCTCGCGCTTTGAACTCCCCAAACAGCGATCTATTAGCAGCGGATGTCATGAGTTGAGGCAATGGCGGATTATGCCCTTATTGTACCGCGGAGAACCAGGATATGAAGTACAAATTGGAACTATACAATTCTGTACTTGGGGACCATACATGTAGTTGAGTTCCCCAAGGCCGGTTCCCGGATTCCAGTGGTGGAGTTCACAGCCAAGCCTTATAGGGCTGAGCGGGCTTCTCACGGCAAGTCCCGCCAGCCGAATCACTCCCACATCAAATTCGACTTTGAACTTCTCAAGCCAGCGAAGTCACAGGTAACAGCACAAACACCGTCGCCATGGCCAGTACGTACACGCCTGTAATCGGGATGACTATACGATTGATCTAACATTCTTTCACCAGAGTCAAAGAACTCCTCCCAGCACAACCAGGCCAAGAAGAACCACCGTAACGGGTACGAATCTACCATTTCCCAACAAGCGCATCGCATCACCTCTGCTACGCCCACACGCCTCCTTGCGCTATCACAATCACGCCAAAGACAATATGTCTAGAATGAACACCGGCTAACGGAACAATCAACAGTATCAAGAAGCCAAAGACCCACAGATACCCATCTCTCAAGGGTACCGACCCAAAGTTCAGGAGGAACCACAGGCATGCGCTCCACGGCACCATGAGGGCTCTCGTGCGTAGTACCCACTCCGGACTCTGGAGTTTGAACAGGAAGCTAACACTCACCGCAGAAGGAGGTCAAGGAGGGCAAGAGGGAGGCCGCATAAGCGACGATCGTCTACGGCGGTTCTAGGACCATTTATTGCGGCGTCATTCTGGTTCTCTTTTCGGAAGCCTTTGCTGGGATGAAGAGCGCGTCAAGTCGTTTCATAGGAACGCTATGATTATCTGGTTGCTTCCGGTGATACCAATTCCCTACGTTCCACTTCCATCTTTCCTATTCCGTTTCAACCGAACGGGGCCGTCATGTTATTGGTGGCTCTGGTCAAAACTTCAATGGCATATGTGTGTACAGCGTCATGCCTCTCATGCTACCGACGCTGAAGGAATATCTTATCGTGCCGAGATAAACTATCCTCTCATTACCAAATACTCTCCTTCTTTCTCTATGAGGTGAGAGTGCATGGAGAGAGGATCACATCACCCACTTCCTTACTGTCCATTCTTGAACGCAACATGCCAAAAACATGCAAGAAGTGGTCCCTCGAACCCTTGGTCTTTCATAGAGCCTGATTCATACAATGTTTTAACCCTCGACGTTCTACTCATCGTGCATATTGAGATCCTAAAATGTTCCATGTCGTGCTACATGTCTGTCGCTGTGAGCCAGCAGGGGCCAACCCTCGCCCGTAGGCAATGTGAATCTGGTATGCCTGGGTGAGGAAGGTGCAGACATCGTTCCTTCCCCTCCACGAGTATGTAGGTAGCGATCCCAGCTCATCTCACCTCACAACCTTTCCTCACCCATTGCGAGTCTTCACCTATTCGCCTGTCGGAGAAAGGAGCAAAGACCGATCTCAATTGCACCTTTGGTGTATTGTGTCGAATTCTGAGCATGGCAGACATTCACCAATGGAGGCGCAAGATCCAATCTTCACGCTCTCGCACGCCCCTTCCTGGGACACCAGCAGAGCACGATTATCGTGAGCCACTTACAGAGTCTGCATCTAATCCAGCAACCCCCCGACGGAAGATTCGACCGAAGATAAGCTCCTACTTCTCACACTACATCCCTTCCACCACGCACCAGCCCAAGTCCGACTACTTGTCTGTACCCGAGCCAACGGACTTTGCAGTCCCCCGATCTGTCGGCACAATTCCCGAACCTCCAAGCCACCATCTAGAAGCTGAACAACTCATTGATTCCATCATGCGAACGTTGCTCTGCCGACCTTACGAAGGCTTGGATGCGCAACACAACAGCTCTATCTTGATGATCATCGAAGCGTACCGTAACTTGAAAGACGAGATTGCCCTTCTCGAGTGCAAGGTACAGGAAGAGGTTCATGCAAGGTTTACAGTGATGATGGACGCTGAAAGATCAGAGAAGCAGTGGGAGGTGGAGAGACAAGAGTACAAGGCTGAAGTTAAAAGACTCGAGCTCCTGATTTCGAGAGGTAAGAAAGGACTTGTGGGTGTCATAAATGCGAGGCAGGGCAGTGTTCTCCGAGGCAGAAGGAAACAAACGTACGACGACCAGAATGACGACAAGGAGACTGTCTTTGAGTTTCTCGAACGGACAAGACAGGAAGATGAAACAGCGAGGGTAGAACAAAGAGGTACGCCAGAACGGCGCAGTTATGGGTTACTTCCTTTACGGTGCTGACCGACTTCTCGGATAGCGACGCTTCGTCCTCGTGCTCCGTCTCCGTCGCACAAAATGCGAGCATTATCACACAAGTTCTCCATGACAAGCGTCCATAAGGAACTCCCATTCAGTTCACCACCGTCCGGTCTCTTATCCCAAACCCTGGCTCAACCCTCCTACTTTGACGACAAGTCGACGAGCTCGGGTTTTGGAAGCTTTCGACCCCCTTCTCATGGCTCACACAAATCTCTCAAGCCAGCAGGAAGCCCTTCAGTAGCCACGCTGTCGACGTTCAGTTCCATCGGCGACCTTCTACCGGACGAGATGGAGGATGAGACATTAACATCACCTATCACCGCTCCGGTCCACAAAACAGATGACGTCCAACTAATTGCGGATATGATCGCCAGACAGCGTGGGCTACCTGTCGAGTTCTTGCTACCTCAAGTCCTAGCTCTTTATAAAGGTCCGGATGACACAGATACTGGCAATGAGCAAAGCAACGGTGCTCAGAGGAGCATCTCATCCCTGCTGAAAGACGTTTGCCGATTTGACGGAGAAACGCTGAAGCACCGCCCTGAGCCGCTCACGGCGATTGTCAAGCACACTGGAGAGATACTGAGCAGCACCGCACCGACATATGAGAGACGTCGATTCTCGTTCGAACTGGGAGATGACTCCAGTCATGATCTGTTGTTCCCATCGCATCAGTCAGTCCCATCAGTGCCAACTCGGAGTCATTCGTCACCATTTCGACGGAAGATGTCACCTGCTCAATTGCCAGAGGTCTACCCTACGTCGAAATCTAGCCCCTTGGGCACGGCTACGAATGTACAACCATCACCCACATCGCCTGTGTTCCCGCGTTCGCCTTTGCTTTCAAAGATACCAAGCCCAGCTTTTGACTCATCGCTAGCCAGACCGAGGCGGGAGGAATCCACATCAAGCCTGGTGACGACGATAAAACATTCACATCGGAGCACTTCTTCAGAATCGAGCTCTCAGAAGGGTGCGATGTCCCCAGCATTGAGCGACGCAGGAGCGGTGAGAAGTAGACCGCTATCGAAGCGCAGCTCCAGCGACAGTGGAAAGTTGGCAGGGGCACACCGACTGACTGAACAAAAGAACGCACTGCGTGGAAGCAACCTCGCAATTGCCGCTGCCAGGGCAGCAGGGACTATGAGCAGGAATCCATCCGCGAATGACCTGCGTGGACTTCGTCACGGGAAACAACCTAGTACACAGAGCAGCAACAGCGGACAGTCTAGATTCTCGCAAATCCTCATTGAAGCCGAAGAGACGCACAAGGAGAATGCTGCACAGCCCAGTCTACCACTGAAGGATGAAAGACACGGGTCGTGACGACTCTTCGATGCGAGCGTTCGTAACAAGAAGGCAACCAGTAGGAAGGGCACGCTTTTCGCATCCAACTCCGCGACTGTGAGACGAGAATAGATGTCGAACAGATTGTATCATCACATCGTTACGACCCTTGCTGTCTTTTTGCCACGACATAGGAGGATCAGGGTGGATATAGTCGACGAAGACTCTCGTCCAGTAGAGGACGAAGTTCATCAGACATACATGCATTAGTGTTATGTTTGCCACACCACCATGATGCACTGCCAACGTGGGACACGGTGCCGAGAGGAATGCTGAGACTGAGGACGGCACAGTATCGATAGAGCAAGTCCTTTACTCATATCGCTTCGAGAGAGGGACACGCGTTGCATCGACATTACCACACAGCTCATACTAGCGGATATTTTGTATGCAAACGTATTTCGCAGTCGGTGAGTTTCTCCATGCGATCGGTCACGCGGGTGAACTCTGCAGGTACTACATCGGGGAATTGAACGGTAAAGGCAGGGGTGGACGTTAAAGGCAGGGGTGGACGTTAAAGGCAGGGGTGGACGTTAAAGGCAGGGGTGGACGTTAAAGGCAGGGGTTGTTATTATTCTACGCCGTTTCATCTTATGCCGCACGTCCTGATACAGGCACAGAATGGCTGAGGTTCGTGCACATGTTCCCATCTCGATGCGCGGCACCGAATGTAAAACGTGGGCGCTCCTGTAGATGACGATGTGTCGTACTGTATGTGGCTCAGCAGCGACACCCGAGATAATATCCATGATGGATGATTATAGCCAGCCAGTCTTCAGCTTGCGGAGGTCGGAGGTCGCTCCAGGCCGCGCTTTGGAAGCGATCGGACAGAGATTGGAGGCTCGGGCGGTCGTGCTCACTTGCGTAACTTTCCAGTGGTTGAGTTAAGGCTTTAGCGACGCCATAGTGTGAATTGTGAGGCAGAGTTTCCACGTTCCGGGTGTGTTGCACCAAGTTGCACGATCGAGAGATTCGAGACCTCGTCGTTCTCGGCTCTCGACGCCACACAGATCGGCATGCACAGCCACGACTGCCACGTTGAGGTGAACTAGCGGAGCGCCACGGACGAAACAGAAACCACATGACGACCCTTTGTGGCATGGAAATGGCCTCGTACAGAAAAGATCATCGCTGGGGCTTTCGGACCCTCCCAGGGCTGCTGGAGTGAACACCGCTGGATAGAGACAATCGCTGGACGATCGCTTCAGTTAAGCTCGCCGCTGGGTAAGTCGGGTACCTAGCCTCTGTCGACATCAATGATCAAGCGCTAATTTTCCCGTCCGCTTATCATCGAGTTGCAAAATGATCCGCGACAATCTGCGACGTCCTAACAACGGCGTGCCGAGGGGAGCTGTTGGTCGCCAAAACGTGGTCCTAGGGCCGCAACACGTTACTGCGACCTTACCAAACTTACTGTACTGTAAGTTACTGTAGGTACGACCCGATAGATTGATCCTCCGTCATAGGCATGTCCCGGTGTGCTGTCCGGTGTTCACCCTTCGATAATGACATAACGCGCTGAGGGGGAGAGGCGCGCGACCGTGGAGCGGACTCCAGCCACCAATTGCTCTCAGCCGAGATTGGTGCAGTTAACGGGCGCTTGTTCGCTCGTAACACTAGATACGGTAAGCTGAAGTCACCTTACTTGAACCCCCCCGACGCAACCATTCCGTCATGTTTTTACTTTCGGGCTACGGTTTGAAGGTCGGGTATCAAGATTGATGTGGCCACGGCGCTTTCTGGAAATGAGATGATCTCCGGCGGTAGAAGGGCGGTGGAAGGGGTGCAGATGCGCGAACGGGGCATCTCACGGCCACTCCCCTTTCACTTTCCGGAACAGCTCCTTTGCTCACCCGCACGAAACAACGGTTGGGCTCCGCTGTCTGTGCTCGGAGTCTCTGCGCTTACTGCGTCATTGGCGAATGGTGAGGGATGGGATGCGAAATGAAGCTGGGCCGAAGCACCGATCTGATGGGCGATGGGCAATGGATTCTACCGGTGGCACGGCTATGGGCGCTTGCGACACACGATCCAGCTTCAGGACAGGGTGCACGGGTGCGGGAGACTGTTATGACTTTGAGCTGGGAGGGACATTAATCCCGGAAGTTGCCTGAGGGTCAGCCCGAGGAGGTTTGGTTAACTAAATTCCGAAACACGGTCGGGAGTTCAGTGGTGACATTGAAGGCACAGCCGAATGGAAACTTAACTTCTGCTTAGCTGCAACTGGAGACGAAGGTTTGCGGTTTGAGCGCAGCAAGCCACAAGCTGCCGGACTGGCTGTCAGACAACAGTGACCGGCGCCGCGACTACGCTGTTAGGGACCCCCGCGTGGGGCTGAAGAGGTCATTAGCCACAGTTGCATGCACGGCGCAACGGTAAATGTGTGGTAAGCCATAGGGCACAGGGGCCATAGCGCCGAGGTCTGGCAAGCGCGGCAGGTCAAGGTGTGGAAGGCCCCGAATGCTCTCGTACTAGCCTCGGGCTACAGGTAGTTGGTAGTTGCACTAGGTGTAAGCGAGGAGACCGAAGTGTGTGGGCAGCGGGCTGTGCAGCTTCAAGCTTGTAAGAGATGCGGGAGATGCGGGCAAATCAGGCGAAAGCAGGCGAGACATGAGCCACAGATTGTGGCGACGACTGCGCCACAGGATATGCGGGAACGCGTGTATTAACTCTCTTGGCGCACGGCGCACAGGGCAGGTCACAGCCCTGACGGAAACGCTAGAGGGCACCGTAGAGGGAAGGTGCAGGGGACATCGGGGCGGGTGTCGTCGGTTCGTGTGTTTTAGGCGTGTGGACTGTGTGCGGAGTGCGCACCTGGGCTGGTGTGCGAATGACAATGACGGACATCTCGCGATCGCAGACGTGATGCGTTACTGCAGGCCCCAAAGTTACAAGCCGCCCAAAGGCCCAGTCCCACCGCGGACGTCGACGCGGCGCATGCTGCATGACTAGCGCCTGCACGCTCCTGCCCGCGCAGTCCTACTTGTAGCCCACGCCCCCGAGCTGTGGCTTGACTCCCAACCTCGACAGCATCCTGCGCCATATTGTTGTGTTTCACTTTCACCGTACAGTCTATGCTCCCAGCCTATGCTCTTGCGCCCTGAGTCCTGAGAGCCTAACGGCCTGGCCGCACCCGACCCTCACTCTCTCCCCTCTATCGCATCTTCATGTCGCTGCCATACTGAGGTTGAGATTGAGGTCTACACTTGCTCGACGCCTGCTCGACAGCAGCCATGTTCCGCAACAGGTGAGTAGTAAAGCTGCGCAAGCTGCGCATTTACCGTTTGCCCTGATGCCACACCTGCACTCCCACCCAGGGCCTTCACTGCCACAGCTGCTGCTTCCGCACCCGGCCTCGCGCTCCGCTCTAGCTGCAGCATGTTCATGCGCTGACTGAAATATCTCCGATGCAGAACAACATCTCAGAAACCGAGCGACGACTTGTACAGGAGCTTCAAGGCTTCCTTTCCTCAGCTTGGCCCTAATGGTTCCCCGCCCGCGTCAGAGGAACAAGGCGCGACTTCGCTCACCGACGCTTTGGACGTCGCAAACATCCGGTATGAATTAATGAACTCCGCCTCACACAACAATACATCCAATTCCGCATTGCGACTCGGAACGTGCTATGATATTTCAATTATGGATTTTCAATCACGATTCGTCCAACAGACACTGACACACAACTACAGCCCCTTTGGCGACCACCAAGACATGAAGGACGCCGACCCGACACCTAAGGGTTCCATTGACCCATGGAACTTCGCCAGTTCTGGCCTGACACCATCATTTCTCGACCCCAACAGCCATTCTTTCAATGCATTTGCAAACCAAATGCCAGGCTACTACACCCCCACCCCTGGAGGGACCAACACCCTTTACCACAGCTCAGCCGGAGACCTCCACACTCCAGGCTTCAGCATGGGTGGACTCGGTACGCCATTATCGATGCCCACATCCGAGAATGCCTTGACCAACCAACAAGCTGGCATGCACGGTTTCCACTCTCAAATGCATGCCATGCATCCAATGCAGTTCCACAACGTCAATCCATTTGCGATGCATCAGCCACAGACTTTCCCGCCTCAGAACTTCCAACATCAACCACCGCCTTTGGAACACAACGATAGTGGCCCAACCGACGATTCTCCCATGGATGTCAGTCTAGACATGGACGTGTCAACCCATTCGCCAGACATGCTCTTCCGCTCGCAGAGTTTCGCAACTCACATGGCGCCACCACCAATGCACCCGTCAACTGAGAAGTGAGTTACGCCCCTGACCTTGCGTCATGAGAATTGCGCGCTAACGATACCATATGCAGATTCCGCTACCACACAACGCTCAATGCGCCGACTGCGATGATTAAGCACTCTGATGAGATTCCAGTGACCTACCTAAACAAGGGTCAGGCATACACATTGAATGTTGTCGACACTGCCCCTCAACAGTCAGTGGTCGGTCAGCTCAAGTACCGTACCTTTGTTCGTGTATCTTTCGAAGATGAACAGCAACGTCAGAGACCTGGAGCCTGTTGGCAACTCTGGAAGGAGGGTCGTGGCACCAACGAAGCACATCAAAGAGGTGGACGTCTGCAAGCCGTCGAATACGTCGACCCCTCTCAAATCAATGCTGGAGATGATCCAAGCCGTGCCAGGATCGAGGTCGAAAGTGCCTCCTTCGATGGCTTCTGTGTGACCTGGACGCCTGGAGCAAGCGGTAACATTGATTGCCAAATCTCTGTGAGATTCAACTTTCTTTCAACCGACTTCAGCCACTCAAAGGGGGTCAAAGGTATTCCAGTTCGGCTGTGCGCCAAGACCGAGCTCCTTCTGGATTCCATGTCACCAACCAGCAAAGCTCAACCGGCACACGAAATCTGTTATTGCAAGGTCAAGCTTTTCAGAGACCATGGAGCAGAGCGCAAGCTTTCAAACGACGTAGCGCATGTCAAGAAGACGATCGACAAGCTTAACCAGCAGATTGCGCAACTTGAGTCTGGAATGCGCGATTTGGGCAAGAGAAAGCGAAGCGGGTCGATTTCAAAAGCAGGCGGAGCACAACGACCGGGTAAAGTGCCCAAACACAGACGAACCTGGTCGATGACTTCGACCTCCTCCACTGGCGGCAGGACCTCGAGTGAGGAAGACCTTCACATCAAGCTTATGACACTTCAGGATATGTTTGGTTCTACCAGACCTGCAAGCGTCCTGTTCTTACGTGGCTCTGAGGAAGATGACCCTGATATGCACCCAGTCCGCCTTCCAGGTGGTGTGCAAGACGTAACCAAGATTGAGCCTGTCGATGCTTCAGTCTGGGACAGACAGAGTGTCCAAACCGGTGCATCATCCATTGTCTCTCCCACGCCAAGCTCGCAGTCGCTTACTTCTGGTGGTCGGCGCGACTCCAATTTCCCAAGAAACACCTTTGGTCCACCATCGCGCGTTTCTTCGAATGAATGGCGCGGTTCGGGACAGACTGCGACGATGGATCTCCAATCCTCCAACCCTCAGCATCTTGCCAGTCCTCCTGACCAACCGGTCAAGGTGCAGACCCACTCCCCAACCAGTGGGACCCTTTCTGGATGGATCGAGACTCTCGGGGTCGACCACTCCTACCAACCTCCTCCTGAGCGAGCTATCAAGCCTATCGCTTGCTTCTTCGTTCAGCCAAGGGTTGCCGGCAAGGCGCCGGAGGATGGTTACCACCGAGCAATCTACCTCATGCAGCGCTCGCTGAAGGACTTCATCAACGCTGTCGCCACCAAATGTAACATCGAACCGACTCACGTCATCCGAACAGTTCGAGTCAGCCGCAAGGGCTTACACGTTCTGATGGACGATGAGGCGATCCGCGAGATGCCAGAAGGCCAGGACATGACTGCCGAGTTTACCGAGATCAAGCAAAGCACTTCAGTCAAGCCGTCTCGTGAATGGGATTCTGGCCCGACGGACATCCAAGTCGACGGCGACATCAACATCATTGAGAACATGCCTTCGTCTGGTTATGAACTCAAACTGCTCTACTGAGGGTAGCACATCTCGAACTCAGCGTCGCCGCACACAGCACATATCTCGACAAACATCCTCTTCGCGCAATACGCTCCCTTCAACCCTCTCCGCTCACGACTGTTATGAACACAAAGCATACCCGCGTCCTGGAGACCCCTAATAGACTGGCTGTTTGTCAGCGAAACAAAACAACGACGACTAAAAGATATCAACCGCGCCTCCGCTCTTGCTCTGCGGAGTTCGGAGTGGAGTCCGCAAACCGAGATACCTCAGCCTTTTGATATCGGGCTTTTTCTTGCTTGCAATCTCCTTTTCTAAGCAATCCAATTTTTTGATACCCAACACATTTTGTACCCTGTTCTTTTGTTGTCTCAGAGAGATCGAATCATCCATTTTGTTCATCATACTCCAGATCAGTATCAGTACCAGCCTCCTAGTGTTTTTCCCCCCTGTCTTTGACTCAGATTGTATCCATCAGACAGCTACCACGCTGGCCGCAAGCCCACCATATCCGCTCCTTTCTTGTCGTGTAATTTCTTGTTTCTTTGCAGTTTGTTTGCTTTGTTGTTGTTGTCGTCGTCGTCGTCGTCTTGTTTACCGAGAATGTTTTGTTCATCCGGGGCGCCCAGTTTCTGAGACTTTGAGATACCCTCTGGCTACCATAACCACACGTACGCTGCTATACATGCTTGCCATTTGAGATAATGGATAACCAGATTAGCTGGGACACTTAATCAATCATTTTTCCCACACTCCCATCATTACCCACTCTTTGTTTTTTCCGTAAACCTCGTGTCAAGTGTCCCTTCACTCTCTCATCCCTATTCACCATAATCGTCTTCACCTGTCTTAGTTACCTTCCCACAGGAGCATAGTCCCGTACCCACCGCCCGGGCGAACACAACCAGGCTCACATTCGCTGACTAGTATGTTAGCTGTCTATCACGAACAGACGATCATCGAAAACCCGCCACACTTGTCACGGCCTCTCCGAACAGTAGGGGCCTTGGCTTTGCGACGATCACTTCCAACGTTATGGCACGTTTGTGGACTTCTATAATTATAACGATCGACAAGACACGGGACACGGCTTGCGAGTTCCGAGGGCTTGAGTTTGCTATACTGTGACTTATGTAACGTTTGATCAGACCGGAGCCGAGTTATTGGCTATGTAAGTTACAGTAAGTTACTGTGGCTGCATGGGTTATAGGTGCAGAGCGCCAAGCATGCGACGGCGAGATGGAAGAAGGATCGGGAGCTGCCTTCCTTCAGTTCGGAGCTCGGCTTCG
Source organism: Zalaria obscura (assembly GCA_024184665.2). Lineage (NCBI taxonomy): Eukaryota > Fungi > Ascomycota > Dothideomycetes > Dothideales > Zalariaceae > Zalaria > Zalaria obscura. Next base: position 721,553 of record JAMKPW020000001.1, on the reverse strand, counting down.
TGCGCTGCCGTCGCTGCGCCGGGCTTCGGTGCTGAGATGGGATGGGCTGCCCGTGGGCTTCTGATTGCAGTAACTTACATGGACATGTCCAGGTGGGCTGGTTGGTTGTAGCTGCGCTGCTGAGGCCAATGCTAATGCTAAGGTAATGTGTACGCATTGCATGAGGTGTGGCTCACAAGATCAATTACATGTACTTACACCCTTTTGCCTGGTTTCGGCGACTGGCGGAGACGGGAGGGTTGGAGGATCACGTCAGTTGGGCAGTGGAAGCTATATGTATTTGCTATACAGAATCCATAGACAGGAGATGAATGATAAGCCTGAGCTGCTTCGAGACTCCAGTGAGATCTGGATCTGGGAGTTTCCGAACGTGTGGGTGATTCCAGTGTGATGTGAGAGCGGAGTGAGATTTGCCCCGAACCTAAAGAGCTGATGTCATTTCAACAACTGCTGCTTTCAATCAGTCAGCCGAAAGTCGCAGCCATAACATAACGCGTTGAGCAGAATCTATTGTTGATACCCGCGCCCCCTCGAATTTTTTTCCGGCTATACGGTTTCCTGGTGAAGAGTGACATTTCTGGGTTTAACTCTACTTCTTGGAAAGATACAAGCACGGAATTTGAGAGAGTTTGTACGGAGATATTGCAGACATGGCGGACAACGAGCTTAAGCGCATGGAGTCTTACCAGGTATGAGTTTCAGCCATCGTCCTTCTTGATGGATGGGAACATTGGATGCCTGGTATACATAGACCATATTGGCAGGCACGACAACGCAGAAAAAAGCAAGGGGGACAAGCGTACAAGCATCACAAGAGCTTGGAAAAGAAACACCGCATTTACGGCCACGGAATAGCATAGGCAACACTACAGAACGAACATTAATCAATATCCGTCTTATAGTACCCTGCAACACACGTCGGACACCTCAACTCCCAGCAACAAGCTTCTCTCGAGAACTTCAAGCAAATATGCCAGCAAAAGGGCTACTTCCACCCAGCGGGTGTTGATGGAAGGAAGGACGCGAGCCATGATGACGAGACCATGCTGTAAGATATGGAGAGCAGACCCGGATGGAACAACAGAACTGATTTGATCAGGCGGTATCTACGCGCTCGGAAGTTTAACCCCACCGAGGCTTTCACCCAATTCAAGGATACGGAGGACTGGAGGAAGGAGAACCAGCTTGACAAGCTGTATGAGAGCATCGACCTTGAGGAATACGAGTCTACGAGAAGACTGGTATGTTCATTCAAGCCGTCTGCTGTCAGCGACTGACAACAGAACAGTATCCCCAATGGACGGGTCGCCGTGATCGTCGCGGTATCCCCGTCTACGTCTTCGAAGTTGCTCATCTGAACAGCAAGGCCGTCTCCGCATACGAGACTTCCACTTCCTCCAAGACGCAATCCATCACCTCAAAGGTCCCTACCAAGATGTTGCGCTTGTTCGCTCTCTACGAGAACCTGTGCAACTTCGTCCTGCCGCTCTGCTCTGCTATCCCTGACCGACCCTACCCTGAGACTCCCGTTTCCCAGTCCAGCAATATTGTCGACATCTCCAAAGTTGGGTTGAAGCAGTTTTGGAATCTGAAGAATCATATGCAGGATGCTAGTACGTTGGCTACGGCGCATTATCCGGAGACGTTGGATAGGATCTTCATTATTGGCGCTCCCTCTTTCTTCCCTACCGTTTGGGGTTGGATTAAGAGGTGGTTTGATCCGATCACTGTCGTAAGTGCAGGCCCATGACACCTTATGCGAACATATGGCGCTGACACAGTCCCCTCCAGTCCAAAATCTTCATCCTCTCGAACGCAAACATGAGGTCCACCCTCGAGCAATACATCGCGCCGGAGAACATCCCCAAGAAATACGGCGGCCTGCTCGACTACAACTTCGGCGAACTGCCCAACATCGAGCCCGCCATCGACGCAAACCTCCAATGGACCCAGCCCGAAGTCTACCAAACCCGCAACACCATCCCCACCGGTCCCATCCGCTGGATCACAAACCCAGATGGTACAATGACCGCCCTCGCCGTCGGCAGCGAAAACGGCATCCAGCGCACCCGCAAGATTGCAACCCTGCACTCCGGCCACCCCTCCCTCTCCGCCGACACAGCCACCACCACCACCACGAACACGCAAATCTACCGCACCACCTCCGGCATCAGCACCCACCCGCCCTCTCCCCCCGCCTCCGAATCCCTCGACGCGATCCCCCCTCCCCCCTCCGACACGCCCTCCCCGCACCAAGGCCCCGACGCCACCGGGGGCGCCGTCCCCGACGCCTCCCGCGCAGGCACCTACACGATCCCCTACCGCGACGCCGAGCCCCGCGCCGGCACAACCCACACCCGCTTCGAGCAGCAGAGCCACACGCACGCGGCCGGCCAGCTGGCGGACGCCACGCCGCATTATGTCGATAATGGCGAGGGCGATAAGCACGGCGTCATGGAGCCCAACACCGTCGGTCAGGCGCCCAAGACGCATCCGGTTCCTGTTGCCGACGAGCCAGAGGCGGCGCCGGGCGTCGTGGATCAGGCGAAGCAGGTCGCGGGGCAGGCGATCAGTGCGGCTGAGAGCGCGGCGGCGGGCGTGATGGGGGCGGTTGGGCTGGGTGGTGCGGCGAAGGAGACGGAGACGAAGGCCGAGGAGAAAGAGGAGCAGGTGGTTAGGGAGGATCCGGCGGTTGATGCGGCGGGTCAGAAGAATGTCGAGGAGTTTTTGAGGAGTCAGTATGTTAGCCATGCCAAGGGGGGTGAGAATGAGGGTAGTAGTAAGTAGAGTTTGCTGCTGCGCCTCCGACGGATTTGTTGTTGTGGTGATGGATGACGGAGGTGGGGAGGTGGGTAGAGGACGTCATATGGTGGATGTGAGAGGAAGGTGGTGTGGGTGTATGGGTATGTAGGTATGTAGGTATATGGGTATGTTGGTACTATGCCAGAGTGATGGTAAAGCAGTTGTAAGCACTTTGAATTACGAGACAGGATTGGAGATGTACGAAAATCATCGCTCTGTGCTGTACATGCGACTCGCGCACGGGTATCAATTCAATCATTCGCCCAAAACAACCATCTCCATCGCCTTGATCACCCCCTCCACCTCCCCCTCCATCTCCACCTCCACCTCCCCAGTCGGCGTCACCGTACCCCCCTCGACCAGTCCCTTCTCCTTCTGCACCCTATACAACCTCCCCAACTCCTCCATGACCATCTTATGCTCCACCTTCCCCCCACCCTCCCCAAGCCCCCTCCTCACCACCGCGAAATTCTCCTTGACAAAAAGCGCATACCCCCCTACCCCCGCCCCCTTAGCCGCCCCCTTCCGCGGCACCGGCTTGACCTGCACGAGTCGGCCCCGACAGTTCCCACACGCGTGCCGCGAGGGGTCGATGCTGCGCGAGTGCCGCTTGAACTCGGTCCCGCAGCCTCCGCCTTCATCGCCGTCGCCGTCGCCATCGCCGTTCCCAATCGCACCGAAACAACGCCAAATATACCGATACGCGATCTGGTACGAGTGTTTCGTCGTCACTTCCACTCCCCTAGCCGCGAATAGCTTGCTGGTTTTCTTCCCCCAGGTCTTGAACTCCCGCCCGTGCGGGTTCTTGGTCTGCCCGTCGAGGATGAAGGTCGCGAGGTGGCAGAACTCGTGGGCGAGGGTGTTGAGGAGGCGGTGGGGGGCGTCGATTACTTTTTCGGCGAGCTCGATTGAGGCGTGGTGTTTGTATATCGCTACTGCTGCTGGTGCTGGGGCTGGGGCTGGGGCGGGGGTTGTGACGCTACTATCAGTAACCGAGTCTGGGGCTGGAGGTGTGTTGGGTTTGGAAGAGGAGGTAGACGCAGGCCGGATAGTCTCGCGTTTCCAATTCGCGCGGCCGGCCGTGCTCGTCAGCGTCTTCGACCACACGAGCCTCACACCCCCCGTCCCCTCCGTCGCTTCTCCGATCCTTCCTTCCGTGACCGTGCGGTCCAGTTCCTCCAGAAACGCGGCGGCGAGGTCGTGTTTGCTGTCCTCCCACGCCTTCCTGGCTTCAATCTCGGCTTTGGTGCGTTTTGTCGGGCTCTGTTTGCGCGGGGAAGTGGTTGGTGAGGTCGATGTGGAGTCGAGGAAACGGTTCTTGCGGGGCGATTGGAGCGGTTTGGAGGGGCTGTGGGTGTCGTTCCAGGTGTTGATTTCGTCGGCGTGCCAGAAGGCGTCGAGGCTGGGTCTGTGTGGTGGAGTTGGGATACGAGGCTTTTTCTTTGAAGGGGAGACGAGGCGGGATTTGCTGGGTGAGAGGGGAGGTGGTGTTGAGGGGCGGTCTGTGGGGGTTGAGGGGCGCTCGGGGGGGAGGGTGATGGGGCGCCCTGAGCGGGGTGGTGAGAAGTGAAGGATGGCGGGTAGAGAGTTCTCTTTGTCTGATGGGTCGTGTGGAAGAGTGCTGTCGTCCTCCTGGGTGAAGGATGGATTCCGGAGTTTCTTCCGCGGACTGCGTAGCTTCTTGCCTTCCTCGGTTGCGCTATTGTCGGATTGTAGATCGAGCCTGCCTAGCGTTTTCGAAAGGTCTGAGGCACCGTCTAATGGCTTGTGGTTTGAACTCGTCTTTCGTGGTGATCTGAACAACCTCCTCCGTGACGGCATTTCCTCCTCCCATTCGTCCGACTCTTCAGCTTGGTCTTGTTCCTTTTCTGTCTCGCTCTCGCTCTCTGCTCCGCACCATATACTCTCCTCAATATCTCCCTCATCTTCCTCTGCATCCATCAACGCCGCATAGTTGACGCCTGTCTTTGCGCCTCGTCGTGGAGTCGCTCTCGCTCTGGCTAGAGACCGTGATCTAGGTGGTGTGTCTGATCCATCGTCCTTGCTTTCATCCACACCAATAGTCTCTGCGTTACCTTGCGCAGGCTTTAACGGGACCTTCTTTCCTGCCCTTAGGCTCGGTTTCGGCAGCTCCAACTCTAACTCCTTCACAACAGGCTTTTGTTTGCTCGGTTTCCTGAACTCTTCATTCGCTGTGGCACTTGCAGTGGTCTTCCTTGGTGATGCTATTCTTTTCGTTTCTCTTTTCAGCGCGCTTTTGACAGGTGAGAATAGTGGGTTCGACAAGGCAGTGGGTGGAGGAAGGGTGCGCATGTGCTTGCTGATGATTTGATCAAGATCGGGAAGGTCATCGTCGCTATCGTCGGCTATATATTTGCGCGCCATCTTCCATGTATTCCAGTGTTTATTGGGGATAGACTTGCTGCTTCACTAAGAATAGGCGGTGTGGTCGAATGATTGTCGATTGTCTGCATGTATCAACAGTGTACGGGCCAACCGAAGTCTTGGCGTTGATGTCCCGCTTCTGGGATGTCGCGGGAAGCACCTGCATACCTTAAGGTTATCTTGACGCGAAGATTCATCGCCAGATTCTTCCAGATCTTTAACATCCTTGAAGAGAACTAGATCTGCCGTGTACATTGACGCAGGGAATGGACAGGGGGAAACTACAGGACACATTGTCTAACACGGCTTCGTCTTTACTATTGCAGGAAATATTGATTGTTTCAAAACTTTTTGTTTCATTTCATCTCAGTCTACATGATATCATAGATTGTGTATGTTGCGGTGCGTCTCAAAGGGTCGTAAATTGAGACGTTTACCTGGCAGTGTAACCACCGTCAATGACGAGGTCGGCACCGGTGGTGTAGGAAGAGGCGTCGGAGGCGAAGTAGACGTAGGCGCCCTTGAGCTCCTTGGCCTTGGCGTCACGGCCCATTGGGATCATGTCGTGCCACATCTTCTGAACCTTCTGGTCGACGAAGTCGGAGAGACCAGTGTCAATGTAACCTGGGGAGATGCTGTTGACACGGGCAAAGTCCCTCCACTCGTTGGCGAGCGAGCGAGCCATGTGGATGCAGCCGGCCTTGGCGACGTTGTAGGAGGTCTGATGCGGGGTCAGTGGGGGTTCTTGAGAGAACACGAGAGAATTTAAGGACATACCTGTTCTTGTGGGTAGTTGGCGATGTGGCCAGACATGGAGGCAGTGATGACGAGGGAACCAGTCTTGCGCTCCTTGAAGTGGTGGCCGACAGCCTTTGCGCAGTGGAAGGTTCCGTTCAGGTCGGTCTGGATGACCTCCTCCCAGTCCTCGACGGAACCGTCAAGGATACCGGAGTCGGCGGTACGGCCAGCGTTGGCAATGAAGACATCGATCTTGCCGAAGTCCTTGATGACATCGGCGACGAGCTTCTCGACGTCCTTGTAGTCGCCAACGTTGCACTTGTAGCACTCGGCCTTGACGCCGTACTTCTCCTTGAGCTCCTTTGCGTTCTTCTCACCACCCTCGCGGCGGGAGGAGTAGGTGATGGCAACATCGGCACCCATCTCAGCGCATCCCCTAGCGGCCTCGGTACCGATACCGGTGGCACCGGAAGCACCAGTGACGACGACGACCTTACCCTTCAGGGAGAAGAGGTCCTTGAGGGAGTCTGCGGATGGGACGGTGATAGGCATGTTGATTGATGTGTTGGGGTGTCAATTGAAGGATTGAATATTGTTGATTGAGGTAAGCGGTAAGGGTATCAAGAAAAACAAATGTTTGTATGAATTGAGATGGAAATGGAAGAAGTAGCGACGACCCAACGAATATATATTGATGGGTACTAGTGAAATGGCATGCAATCACTGCAGTGGCCACCTGCCACGGATCAGTGATGGCGGGGTCGACGTCACCTGAAAAGGCAACCCCCACCAGGCACGTCACACCGCGGCGCTTTGGGCAAGTGCGGGCAACAACCGAATGGAAACTAAGCCCTGACTAAGCCCAGGTTGTCTGACATGTTGCAACGAATTGGACCAGCGATGTCTGCTTATAGTCGCTGAATTGTTTGTTTGTAAGACCCTATGGCAGTGCTACATGCTGTATGCATCTGTATGTGTTGATCTGTCTTACCCGTAGGAGTAGCAGCTTCAATGTCGAGCACGCGGTAATGAAGCCGTTTGGCTGCATCGGAAAGCCATCGAAGACATGCACTGCGATCGATCGCAACGTGCAAAGGCCAGGTAGCCTTTGCCAGGTAGCCTCAAACAACCTTCCCCCTACTACTCCCGTCTATTCCGGAGTGTACCGGAGCATCCCTAAGCTGACTGCCACAACATATTGCCAATACCGGCCCGCTATAACTCCATCCCATCTTCCGATTCTCACTTACCTATGGTGTTAACCATGTACACGATTCACATTTCCCCAGCTTCTCCATACTGCCTACGTCGAGAATGACATCTTCCCGTCCGGGCAAAACTCCGCACGTGGCCCTCGAGGGCTTCCACTCCCCGCCAAGATTCGGCGGTATAGGTACAAAATACCACCGGGGGCGTTGTTGTCTCCGCCGAGAACGTCAGGGTGGGATGCCATCCCGATCGTATCGCCCCCGTAGTCGGCATTACTGGGCTTCCCTGGCAACCACCGTACTGCAGGTAGTTGTCCACCTGAGCCCTTCTGCTCTGTTCTGTGACCTTCCAAGCTACATAGGCCAGCCATGAACAAGATGGCATGACAATGCGTTATGCGTGAGAAGCTGCAGAACCCATGCGAAACTCCGTCGGCTGCGGGCTGCGCCTGTAGAATGGTCAGGAGACAATAGTCCAAGCTGGCAGGACTGACCGGGACAATGGTTCCTTTGAGACCTGAGATCAGGGGTACAAATGACCGTGCCAGAGAGAAGTGTGCATGCGCCTCCTTTCTGGGGGTCCTCATCCTCGCACCACCCGATATGTAGTACTATCATTTGGTGAGGTGTGGCTCACTATCCCGATCATACCAGCATCAGCCCGGAAAGTAAACACTGCATGAATTTTAGCTCTGCGGAAGTCATTACTACTCGTGAAGTCCACATAATCAACTGGTCAGTCCCCAAACCTGGACTGCCTTTGGTGCTCAATCTGTACGTAGTGCTCCAGGGAGGTCCGTTCTTTGTCTTCATTCAACCTTGGTCTTCCACGATGCAAAGAAGAGACTGCCTGGGAAGGCGGATGTAACCAGATGCAAAAGGCAGTCATACGACCAGCCAGGCTTCTGCCATAAGGGCCGTCCGGGTACATAGTAGCACCCATCACACAAGAGAACATGACAAATCTCCCTCGACCTACAACGCCTCGTGAATAGAGCAGATGAGGAACCTGCTCGCTGCAGTTGCGTCAATCCCGCAGCCTTCCTTGCCTTCCACACTTGGCGTCCGAGTATGGAGAAGCTTGTGGCGGTGCCGGATGAGAACGACACGGATTGCTACCTACATAGCGGATGGACGCAGGTGCCGGCGAGAAGGCCCCTCCCTCGAGCTCAGAGTCTGCTCGCGACACAAGTGCTAACCTACTTGCCCGATGTTGTGAAAAACAAGTTGTTGCCACAATCTTAAAGTTGCTGAAACAAACAGCGGCGCCTGCATGTGCAGTATGGTGGCGTCTCGTCGCGGTACGTGGATGGCTTTGGCTTGCTGAACCTCGAAGAAGGCCCCTTCGTTGCACAACCCTCAGAGCAAACGAACGACTAGCCAATGAGGAAGGTGGCGAAGGAATGCCTGAAGGAGGCGAAGAACTCGAAGATCGAGCCAGCGGGGTCTGTTGTCAAAGGAAGACAAGGAAGGAGTCTCCGAAGTGTCAACAGAGCGCTGAGCCTTATAGGCGGTGGTATTAGTAAGGGCAGCTGCGGCGTCGTGCCTTTCTCGCAACACCAACTGAGCGTAGGCAGACACGTCCACACCGCCTTTGGGTAAGGTACGAGCTATTCAGAGGCTACCCTCTCTGTTAGCTGACAGCATGGGTGGAGTCGGGGGTTTCACCTGCGATTCTGGCATTTTCAAACCGGGCTCGAAAGGTGAACGACCTAGCAATCTTTACGTGTTGTTGCGTGGGCCAGCAGCTGTACTGGCGAATCTGTGAGCCGGTGAAGTGGCCTTTCTCCTTCATAACAGAGCAACAATAAGTACACAGTCACACGCCAATATTCTACCAACCCATAGTGAGTTTCGAGAGATTTGGCACACTCGCAAAGTAAGGTCGCCGGGATAGAAATCTACTGCACCTCATCTGGCAAACTACTGCGCTTGCCGGAACACTTCTACCGCAAAAGAAAGAGGGGAATGCCATTCGTAGTAACCTCGCATCTCCAACCCATTTCGTCACTCGTCCATACCGTCAACCATCACTCGAACACCACAACAGCCTTAACAACCTCCTGCCTCCTCACCGCCTCCAAGCACTCACCCCACTCCTCCAACCGATAACACCTCTCCGCAATCCCCTGCACCCTAACCTTCCCACTCTCCAAATACCCCAACGCCTTGGTCACACACATGGTCTCGCAAAAACTCGCCAAAATCGTAATCTCCCTCTCCCAGATCAACTGTGGACTCCAGCTGACTTTCGAGTGCGCGCCGTAGACGCCGTAGACGACCACTTTCCCGCCCTTGCGCACGAAAAGGAGCGCGGATTCGAGCACGGCGGGGGAGCCGGTTGCTTCGACTACGATGTCGAAACCGTAGGGGTGGGAGGCGTGGAGCGCGTTCATCTGCACATCCGGGTCTGTTTCGGACAGGGTGATGTAAGAGTCCGCAATGTTCAGTTTCTGGGCCAAGTCGAGCTTGGGCCCGCCGCGGGAGGCGATGACGATCTGGAAGCATTCTTCCATTCAAAAAAAGCTCTGATGGCGCAGGAGGGCAAAGCGCGAGGAGGTGGGTGAAAGGGGGAGAATGGAAGGGAGGAGGAAGACTCACGTGCGACCCGCCGTTCTGTCTCAGTAGCTGCGCGAGCAAGATGCCCGTGGGCCCGCAACCGAAGATCAAGATACTGCTGCCGACCTTAGGCTGTATACGTTCGACACCGTGGGCCGCACAGGACGCGGGCTCAACAAGCACGGCTTCCATATCGGTGAGGTTGTGGATTGGGAAGACTTTGTTGGCGGGGTAGACGCAGTATTCTGCCATGCCGCCTGGTACTGTTTGATCGCCGTGAGCCAGAGCCGCATGAGCCGAAGTCCGGGACCGGGGCCATGTTGGGGAGGGAGGGAAGAGGGAACGTACAGCTGCCGCCATGGCCCTTGAGGTTTTCACAGTAGAGAGGCTCCCCGCGTCGGCAGAAGAAGCAGTCGTGGCAGGTCACGATAGGATCGATGACTACCCTTTGGCCGATGGATAGACTGGTCACATTCCTTCCTACAGCCGCAATCAACCCTACAGCTTCATGGCCCGGCGTCATGGGAAACTTCAGGGCAGTCGTTGTCAGTGCAAAGGTTCCGGTTGCCGTCGACTCAGAACCCCATAAAGGGGGAAGAAGGATGCCTACCTTGGCCATGAACTCGCCCTCGTGGAAATGCAGATCCTTTAAGAACAGAAAAGAAATCGTGTGAGCGAAGGGGTGCTGTTACCAGAAAGCTGGGTTCCAAAATCGTGCGTACGTACCGTTCCGCAAACACCACATGCCGCGATCTTGACCAGTACGCTGTTTTCTCCCACCTCCGGCACCGGAACCTGCCTCACCTCGAAATCTCTCGGCCGATCGTACACCAGCGTCTTCATCGTCTTCGGCAGAGAAGGAGGCTGTTTGCGGACATCCAAAGACGCCATGATTCTGCCAATAAATCCTTATCAAACTCAACCCGCAAGAAGTCCAAAGAAGCTTGTTTCTATAATCAAAAGGAAAGGATGCAGGAAGAGCAAGGAAGTTTAAAGAAAGAAGAGGAAGAGAAGCGAGTATATACCATGGGCCTTTGTTTGTAATCAAGTTTCTATATACCGGTAACCGGCGTTGCACCTCAGCTACATGAGCTCATACACCTCAGCCACATGAGCTCAACATGAGCTCAAGCTTCATTCGCTACATTTGTCCACCCCGAGCGAGCGTGAGGTTGTACGCCTGACTTGCCCCCCTCTGAGGGGCTGGCTATCCGCCTCGGCAATGTTGCCATAGTCGGTCGGGGAGAGGAATAAGAGAGCCGCTTGTGGGTTTCGCTCGCAGCTTTCGTTTCTCTGCTTAGACGGCGGAGAGAAGAAGGTACCCGCTCGTTTATAACACATACAGAACCTTCTGGCCTTTGAAAAAGGACGACTTGCTTTCTCGGCAGCTGAGAGGGAAACCAGAAGATGGAATTAAGAACGCCCGATCAAAAGATTCCCACCGTGAGATTGGACGCTTGGGTCTAGTCGGAGGAAGGTAAGCCGAGTTGTGCGCTTGAGGTGTATCAAGAGGGTACGGGTCCATGTTGGGTAATCAAAGGGCCAGGAGAGATATGAACATTGTCAGACACCGCAACTAGGATCGACAAGACAGGAAAATTACATGTAGACATGAATATAAAAGCATTGGCTATTTCATCAATGGTACAAGCGGACCATCCCCATCGGGTCTCACAAGTCGGTATCTTCAATCTCTCCGTCGCTCCTCGCAACTACCCAATCTGTACATCTATAGACACGCACCGCAAGCTCCTCGTCTACGCAACCATGCCATAAAGCCCACAGAGCAGTCTGAGAGCACCCTTATCCGCACTCGGCGTCAACAGCGCTCCAAGCACCGTTTCCCTTTGGGGCATCGGATCCCGTCTCAGCACCTCCTCCTCTCCACCGTCGACCAACACCCCCTTCCTACCAGCCTTCTCAACAAGCCTCTTCAGCATGCCCAGTCCCCGGTGCGTGATAAGCGCATACCCAGCCACATCCGCCTCCATCGGCGGCATCCGCCCACCCATCGCCGCCGCCCTCTGCTGCTGGACAGCCGGTGTAGCACGATCGGTCGAGAGCACGTACGCCATACGGAGCAAGCTCGATGGCCAGCGATCCTCGCTCTCAAGCCACGCTTTCGCGACGCCGGCTTCAGGTCCTGGAGCTAGGGAGGCCAGGATGTCGGCTGCGAGCATACCTTGGGTGAGCAGCGCTTTGCGGGCTTCGACCGTGCGGATCTCGGTGCTGGTTGATAGCGAGCCTTTGGTTCGATCTGGGAGGATAGAGATTGAAAGGGCGAAAGCGCGGGTTAGGAGATCTGTGGATTCGGATGAGGTTCCTGGAGAAGGTGAAGGAGAAGAGGTGAAGATCTGGCGGTAGAGTGAGCGGTTTGGTTCTTGGCGAGCCAGTAGCTTCGCTAAGCTGTCAACTGCTAAAGGTAGGTAGCGGTGAGATGGTGCATTGTATGAGACAAATCGGAGCGGCGCATCCGGTATGAGTGAAGGCGCTGGCTGCGGAGCGAAAGCCAGGAGGAAGTGGAGAATATGGAGTGCGTCGTCACGAGTTGGCAGCTCCATGATGCCGGTAACGTTAGAGAGGAAAGTGATGATGTCTTTATAGAGAGCCGCCACATTATCAGATGTACGGAGGAACGTGTTGCGAGTCCCCAGTAAGCGGATGGCATTCGAAAGGAAATTAATGACGATCTTGGTTGAGAGGAGGCGGTGATTGCCCTCGTTGAACGAGAAGTTGCGCAGTATGGTTGTGATTGCGATGAGTCTCTCGGCCGCTCTCTCCATCTCGTACGCATTGGTACCAACAGGCGCAACGTCTTGCAGTGACTCTGATTCTACTCGGCATGACCTCACGACATCCTCATACGAGGGGAGGTCCACCAGATCAGAAACCTCAGGAGCTTCCTCGGCAAGGATATCGATCTGTTCTTCCGCGCAGTCAATGAGGACATCTGTAAGATCTTCGCACTTGTCCAGATCAATGATAACACCAGGATGCACGGAAAGCCGTACGAGATGATCCAGCGCAAGTCGTACTTCAGCGTGAATCCCGCACTGTAGACCCAGCATGAGCGCACGGAGATCTATAACACCCATCTCTTCAACTCTCGGCACGTCAGGAATGGAATGCGAAAGCTCCTCGGTAATCAGCCGAAGTGCCTCGATATTATGTCCACCGAAGAAAGTGAGTGGCTTGTGAAGAGGATTGTATTCCGTCGACTGCTCCTCGACCACCACAGGCTTAACTGAAGCAATGCTGGCCTCACGCTTGACGGTCGGCGTTCCCTCTGGAGCTGCGGATGAGGCCTTGACTTCAGCAGCAGGTGATGTGGATGCCATCTTCGCCTGATCTTCCTGAGGAAGACCCAGCTCAGTAGTGCGAAGACTTGAGTTGCGTCGCTGGTGTGCAAGCAAGTTTTGCTGCTGCTGCTGCTGCTGTTGTTGCTTTTGTTGCTGTTGTTGTTGTTGTTGTTGTTGTTGTTGTTGTTGTTGTTGTTGTTGCTGCTGTAGATTTTGAGCCATGGCTGACTGAGGTGTCGACATGCCGTTCGCATGAGGTGGAAAGCTCGCGTTTTTCTGCACCGGAGTGGATATTTGTGGTGTTTGCTGGAGTGCGGCCTGCTGTTCCTGTTGCTTCTGCTGAAATTGCTGCATCATGGCATGTGGCGTAGCGGCTTGCTCATTTGTTGGCATTGTCCGTGGCGGCGATCCCTGTTGTGGAGCACTAATGCCAGCCATTTGGCGTGCAGATGCCTGCGCTTGTTGCTGTTTCTGCACCATCTTCATGCGCAAGAACGCTTGCTCATATGAAGCGAGCGTTGAATCATGAATTTGCTTGATATCCTGTGGAGCAGAAGGATATTGTTGTGGATTATAGCCTAGCTTCTGCGCCACTGTCGGCCAACCATTTCCACTTGTGATGCGTTGCGAGCCTCCATACTGCATTACCGTAATCCACAAGGCATAGAGGTGAAGTGGACGTCCGCAGACGGGAGGTTGGGGAGTGAACGGCTTCCCTTGCTGTTTCATGTGACCCTCGATTGTGCGAAGGAATTGTTCCACTTTCTGTTGCTGATTCTGCGGGGCCACTGCTGCATTCGCTTGCTGACCTTGCTGGCCGTTCGTCATGGATGAGTTGGGCTGCTGTCCTGGCTGATTGAAAGCGGCATTTGGTTGGCCTGGAGTAGGGCGACCGCCAGCAGCTAGTTGCTGGTTCTGCTGCTGTTGCATGCGTTGCTGATGAGCTTGGAGCCGCATCTTATACAGCGCCTGCTGTTGCATCGTTGCGGCGGAGTTGTAGCCTGCCACTCCAGCCGGGTTCATGCCGCCCATCATCCCGGCAAAGTTCTGAGCCATCGCTTGTCCCGGGTTCATCAGTCCAGCGTTGAAGTTCTGCCCCATTCCTGCTTGTGACATATTTGGCATGTTGCTTGCGTTCGGTTGCGCAGGCGACATCTGCGCCGCCATATTCTGCGGCGTCTGACCAAAGGTGCTTGGTGAGCCTGTCTGTACGCGTTGTGGAGGCTGTGGCTGGCGATATTGCTGGTTCTGCATCGTCGGCGATGGCGTCGCGTTGACTGAGCCGCCTTGCTGGAGATGTTGGAAGGGTGTAGGTACTTGAAACTGCTGGCCTCCAGCTTGATTTGGCTGGTACCCTTGGTAGGGCGCATGTTGCATTGGGGTCTGGGAGCGCGAACCCGGCAGGTTGTTCGAGGGTTGTCGTGGCGATCCAGCCATGCCATCTTCAGATGGGCGAGGTCGTTTCGAAGGTACTACGGGGTTGACTTGGTAGGTCGGGTTCGGAAAGGAGGTCTGGGGGTTGACGGTGCCATTCTGCATGCGCTGTTGGAGGGCGTTGTTCTGGAATTGGTTCACGTCGAAGGCATTATTGCCGTACATGGAGGCCATGGAGGGGTCGAAGGACGACTGGGTGCCGTTGGCGTCTTGCATGCCGGGGAAGACGCCATTGGGTTGTTGGTGAGGCCAAGCGCTCATGGTGTGTGAGAGCTATCGCGGCGGCATAGGGAGGGCCTGTGGTTGCGACAGACGCGTCAGTCCAATCGTTCACGTTCAGAGAAACAGATGACGCGACGAGCCATGCTCGTCCACATGTGCATCCGATGGCAATGGCCTGGCACAGTAAACACGTCGACGTCCTAGCGCAGCGTGGCAGACCGCGGCACGCGTCTCGGCGGCTGATGGAGCTGAGGTAAAAGTAACGATAAGGCGAGGAGGCGCTAGCGCAGTAACCCACCACAGGCAAGGCAAGCCGGGTAAGGGAAGGAGCGGATGGGCCGGGGTAGTGCTATTGGCTCACGTACCTTATTGCAGTGATGGCGTGGGCAGCGCAGTCGTGTGCAGGTTGCAGGTGGTGTCGCGCTGGCTTTGGCTTCAGCAACTGGAACTGGGAGGGTGGGTGGCAGGCAGCTGTTCGATGACCCCGATCCGCTGGCCAGCGCGTGGGACAGAAGTGGTCGCACGCCGGCAAGCACAGTGAGAGCGGGTGGGAGAAGGAGGCGGGCTCACGCGCAAACATTACAGGCCATCTACTATACGGAAACGCGACAGATTCACGACTGGGACACATGGAAGCAGCAAGGTCGTCGCATAGCGTGGGCCAGACGCATTTGCGTAACACTTTCTCTGCTCGGAACGGTAGACGACTTCTGGCCAGCCTGCTCAGCGTCGACTAAGCCTTGGCCTCCGTTCTCAAGCTGCGAGCGCCGCTCGAAATAGCGGTATACTGCCTTCAACAGAGAAGAATGGCGGGATGGAGGATTGTATGGAGAAATACATAAAACTCGCCGCAGGAATAAGGGACGCTCAGCAGCGGTTCCGGTTGGCGAGCACAGATGCGTGGTGTGGGTGACGTTCCCGGTTCGGTCGCGAGACTGAATCAGCTCCACAAGTGGAAAGATCCGCGACGCCGCATGAGAGATAAATGAAGCATCATCCACCGTCCACCATCCGTCCTCCTCGACGGGGTGCAGGCGCCAACAAAAGCCAATCGTCCTCGTTGTCGCCTGCAGTGCCACCGGCACATGTCCATGGGTTGTGGCAGGTCAGCAA
Organism: Zalaria obscura; assembly: GCA_024184665.2. NCBI lineage: Eukaryota > Fungi > Ascomycota > Dothideomycetes > Dothideales > Zalariaceae > Zalaria > Zalaria obscura. The sequence goes on along the minus strand of JAMKPW020000001.1, from coordinate 705,793 downwards.
GGTTGGGCTGTTGTCGTGTGGCGCATATTACTACATACTTTGTATGTACAGTAGGTAGGTACAGGTAAGGTAGCGACTCTGCCCTGCTTTCGGGGCTGGTTTCCGACAGCCTGCGAACCTGAAGCGAAGCCGGCCAATCTGTAACAAGCTCATTCCACAAACCCTTGTGCCTAGACTCCTAGCAATGGCACACCGTTAGAGCCGTGAACAGATACGGGCCAATGACTAGCGGCAATCTACTTGTTGGATCGGAGTTCATCCGGTCAGTAAAGTTCCGGTACTTATGTCATTACAAGTATTGCCGGCATATTATCCCCTTAGGGTAATCTGGTACACAACTTATTGGTTCGGGTCGGTGTTCGACCCCGCGAGGCAGAGAAGATTGAACTTTCGCATTTTGGGAGTATGAAAGGGGAACACAATTCATTGTTTGAGCTGTGCGTTTTCTACACCTTGCGCTCGTGACAAATGCGGCTGCAGAGCCTGTACGAAGTTCACGAGCTTTCGATCGGCCAGTCTCCCTGCAATGCGTGCTGAACGCGCAGGTGGGCAACCTGGCTTGTTGGGAGACTCATTCATTAGACCACAATATTCAATAAGACAAGACTTGCAGCGCTCATCGCCGTGAGACCGTTTAACGGCCCCAAGTGAGGCAACTCTTGGCACAGGCTTCCCCGCCGCCTACTTCTATAGGCATACAAAGTAGCGGCCTGGTCAAATATCATAAGACTTGTGACGTATAGAACTGCCTTGAGGCTTTCACGTAAATCCACGTCAACATCGAAAACATGGCCCAATACAAAGCGACACCCCTGTACGGCGGTGCCATGACAGTCGAATTGCCCGCAAATTTCCAAGACGTGAGGTTCGTACCTCCATCCATATCCCCCATCAGGACCTCTAGCTCACACCCGTATCCAGCGACATAAGACAAGTACCCGACAACCAAGAAGTCTTTCTCGACAAATCCGGCTTCACCAGCATCGTCTTCGACATCCTCGAACGCGTCGAAGTCGGCGCCCAGAAATCCGACCAAGACGCCCTGAAACACCACCTCTCCGACATCCTCGAGGACGATGCCGAGCGCGCCCAGACGTGGGTTTCAAGCACCGCTGTGCTCAGTAAACTACCGTAGGTACTTCGGATTCCCTTAGGGGTTACTGTAACCAATCGCACGGCGCAGCCTCCTGACGCAGATCCCAGCCCCCAGACACCGGCCTACACGCTGTTCGCCACGCAGCACTCCTCGCCCGATCGGATAGCGAGGGGCAAGGCGCCGGACTTCACGGGCATCTTGCTCACGCTTGTGCGGCTGGAGAAGCAGAAGACGGATGTGGTCGTCTCGATTAATGTGCCGCATCCGCCGGGCGAGTACGATCCGGATGAGGTCGACCCGGCTAAGGGAAAGCATGGCAGGTTGCTCGATGCGGCGTTGCTGTATCGCGATAGGATCTTGCGGACGTTTGAGATTAGGGATTGGGATCTTTTTGTGGAGGAGTAGGGGATAGGGGCTCAGATCAGTACAGGGAGTAGAGGAAGTCTACGGCTATCACCAGATTACGTCGCCGCCGCTTCCGGTCTAATGCTAGGTCAAGGACCGAACGGCGTTCATGGTTCGAGAGCAAGCGTGTCAAGAACTGAGGAAAGGGCCCAATGGTTCTTATTGATAAGGACTGAGGTTACCATAGTGGCACCTAGATCCTGCAGAGGAGGACGTGCCACAACCGAAGCAACGGGACCGATCAAGGGCCGCTACATAGTTAAGTATATGTAACGCTAATTCACGCTGACTAGCTCTCCGTCAGGAAGGAAGCTCAGTTACCTCAAGGAGCAGAACCCTCAGACGCCATCATCGATCTCGTAGTGCTTGTCCCATCTCTGGACCAAAAAGTCAGCCTGAAAGTCACCCAGCGTTTTGCGAATCAGACGTAGCCCACCTTGTCCCATGGCTTGCTGGAGTCCACAAATCTAAGATCGGTCGCCAAGCGAATAACATGGTTCGGATCATGGTTTGTGGTCGAGGCGTGAATCTGCGTCCAGATTAACGTTGTTCCCAGTTCAATCGTGTCTACAGTTCGGCTTACCGTGAAAGGGGTATGCAGCACGACATCACCAGCCTCATAATCCGCAACCAGCCAGCGGCGACCGAACCGCTTCGCATACCTTGCCGGACCATCATCCAGCAGCCCTGTGTCCATCATATTGCGGTTGAAGGCATTCTTCGCCTCTTCTTCCGTCAGCCCATCCGCCATTGCGGCCGCAGTAAACCGCTCCTCTTGCTCCCGACCAAGCGTATGGCCGTTCTCCAGGTAGATCAAGCCGCCGCCATTCACGCTCACATCGCCAATAGGCACCCACGCAGTGATGCTAGTCGGCTCCCCATGCCTGAGGAAAATCTGATCGTAATGCACGCCGATGGCTTTGGTACCGGGGACGTTGTTCCTCAGCAGCGTCCGCTTGATTGGCAGCGTGCTCGCGCCCCAACCGGAGAACTCGCGCACGAAGTCGACGAGTGCAGGGTGCTTGCAGAAGGTCTCGGCATACCAGTCCATGGTGTGTGCTTCGAGCGCTCTGTCGACGAATATTGCGCCGGCATCGCCGCCGGGCCGCTGGTTCCCGCCGACCGCACCGGCCCCGATGCCTGGGAAGGCGGCGCAGTCTTTGGCGCAGTCGAAGATGCCCAGGACGGGCTGCGTGCCGGGTTTCAGAACGCCGGATGGCGACAGGTGCGTGAAGTAGGCTTCCCGCGCTTGCAGAACGGAGGCTTTGGGCAGGAGTCCTTTGAGGTAGATGTAGCCATTTTCGTTATAGCGTTGCCGAAGTACGTCTAGGGGTTCGTCTGGTGATGAAGGGGTGAGCTGGCCTACCATGGATGGTTCGAGAGGACCATCGTTGACGAAGAGCTTTGGGGAGGAATGATCCGCGGGTGCGCGCGGTGGGCTTACTGGGTGTGGCATTCTGACAGTACGAGAATACCTTAAGGTAGGAATTGAGGAATCACGATGCGAGTCGCGTATAGATTAGGGACTATTCTTCTTACATTTGACCGGAGCATACTTTGGCTACCTACTTATACACTTGAGCATGGGAGCAAGACACCGGTCATAGAGGCCTAGGAGTGCAAAGATAGTAATCTACTCCGGTTGATGATCGCCGCATGATGATCAATGGTGTGGAGGTGTGGAGGAAAGGTGGGGAATGGGCAGAAAGAGGCAGGTTGCGCCGCAGTCGACCAGCAGGGGAGTTGACGTCTCAGACGCATTTAGCAAAGGGTACAGGTACGAATACATGTATCAAATACCATCGTCATCTTTCGAATAGCAGCTGCAATAGGACCTGGAAGGAGAAGTGGGTGATCAATGCCTACAAAGCACATCTTCAAGGACCGCCATGCGACCGGTAGATCTTCTGCCAAGTACGTCGATCTAATCTTATCTGAACATCATCCACAATACTTGGACAGCGTGTCAATGGGTAACATGCTACGTTCATGTATACCTTAGGTACACGTAGAGAGCGTACTCCTTGCCAGCAAAGCCACTAGCCACGGAGAACAGCCTGCAGTCGCGATTAAGATGGCAAACCTCTTTGGGACTCTCAACAAGTTCATCTCGCGGCTTGACTCCGATCCTCAAGTGAAGCGACCCAATGCGCCTGGCCAGTACGGGTTTCAGGTGCTGCGCAGTCAGAATGCAGCATTGCCCATTGAGCCGTGGTTTGACTTTATCATTGGCATCAATGGTCACCCCATCGTACGTTTGTCGTCTACACCCCACGCCGGCTGTAATTGACCAACCATAGGACAACCCTGAGCCGCATCTCTTCGCCACAGAAATCCGCAATTGCGCAGGCTCGACAATCAGTCTAGGCGTCTACAGCGCTAAGGTATACCATCTGGAAGTATATTGATGGACACTTACTGACAGCAGCTCAGGGTCAACAAATTCGTGAGCTCTACGTGCCAATTCCCACCGAGCCTCCGACCCTAGGCCTTTCCCTCCAATGGGCTCCTCTTGCGTCCACAGACAATGTCTGGCATATCCTTGACGTAACACCGAACTCTCCGGCCGATGTTGCAGGCCTATTACCGTATAGTGACTATGTCATTGGCAGTCCAGCGGGCTTGATGCGTGGCGAGAGCGGCTTAGGCGAGCTTGTTGAGGACGTGAGTATAGGATTCATTTACCCCAATTGACGTTGCTAATAATTAACTCACAGTACTTGAATCGTCCGCTCAGCCTGTACGTCTACAACCAGGAGTACGATGTAACTCGCACAGTCACAATCACTCCATCCCGTAACTGGGGCGGTGACGGTGCGATGGGTTGTGTTCTCGGATTTGGCGTCTTGCATCGGGTACCAGCACCCTTGACCGAGCCGACACAGGCTCCTGGGGAGACTCTCTTCGAGACTGCTCGCTTCAGCAATGAGGAGAATAGGCCGGGGTCAGCGGTGTCAGCGAACCATATGTTCCAGCCTGCTGTCAGCTCCACGCCTTCGCCCAATCCATCGGATTTCCTGGTCCCTGCAAACATGCAGATGACCTCGCCTCCAGCTGGGGGACCACCACCTGCGGGGCCGCCTAGAGCAGGTAGGAAGGCTAGAGCGCATCATGCTATCTCGCCTTCTTCGGCGATGGACGAGTACTTCAAAGAAGGCGAACAGAAAAGTAGAGAACAGGACAACGCACGTACTCCTAAACCTGGTGCTGGTATTCCTCCTCCGCCAAAGGCTGGCGGGGGTCCACCCCGAGCTTCTCCGGTGGCTACGCCAGAGAGTGAAACGACTACGGCGGAGGAAAGCGCGTCGTGATATGGAGCGATGGCGAGAAAGTCCTAACCTAGCCTGGCTTGTACAGGACGCTCTTCACAGAATCCCGCATGGAGGCTTCCACTTTCCCGGTTTCCTAGGCATCCGTGCTTCAGTCTGCGTAGTACCTTCTATAACTCAACTCAGTCGCCAAGGCAAGAGCGCTCGCTTTATCATCTTTTTCGCTATTTGCTCTTAATTGACGTTCTTACTTCTTGTCTTGCTACTCACCCACATTATCTCATATTGCAACCACCCATCAGATTATGATTATGATGCATCACTCATTGTTGCTCCTATCTCTTGTTCTTCTCCTGACTTTCACCACTGCAACACCTATACATCATGACAAGTCAACACAGAACCAAGTTGCCGTCACGTCACCTACTAACTCGCACGACGACACGGCCATCGAACGTTACGGAGTGCAGCACGACCCTAGGCATCCAACCGCCTTTCAGATATTTGTCAAACCGATCCGCAAGCTGATCTACCATGTCCTGCACAAAAACAAGCATCTGTCACCTGAAGAAGAAGCCAAAGCGCCCTGGCATATGCTTAACCTACCTTCGTACGGCAATTGGACTGGAGATGCCTGGCATGTCCGCTTGCACGGCAACGTATACCGGCCCAGTGCACCAGAAGGCAAGAAACTAGACAACTTTGTCAATTTCTGCCTGGTACGGGCCAGCATCAAGAAAGAGCGCTTCTGGAGGAAGCACTTCACGTTGTTGAACGAGACCGAAGCAAAGCAGGCTCGAGTACAAGCTAAGGAGCTCGCCACGACGCCCATCTACAACGCCAGCATTGCCGCTTCTATTAACGGCCTCTGCAATGAATCACAGAACAGGACTAACACAACAAACGTGGACGGAGACTTCAACACCTTCGTCCACTTCTCGCAGACTTGCGCCGAACAGGCCGGAGACTCAACGCAGCAGATCCAGTTCGTCAATATTACGGTCAAGCCGGGCGACCATGTGCTTGACGCGGATAACCAGGACCAATACGTCGTCCGGACGGCTCTTGTGCCTCCGCATGGCTTGACCATCGTCAGCGACAACGACGACGTTCTCCGGGTAGCAGAAGTCTGGAATTGGAAACAAGCGCTGCTGAACACCTTTGCCCGTCACTATCAACCCATCGACGGAATGCCAGAGATCCTCCACAAATGGCACAACAGCACACCCGGCACACATTTCCACTACATTTCCGATCTCCCACAACCGCTCTCACGCTTCTATGTGACTGGAACAGACGCCCAGTAAGTACCCTTATCCCACTTACCCACTTCCTCTATCCCGCCACTAACATCCTCCCCACAGCTATCCCCTCGGCACTCACGAGTTCCGCCCCATGGACTTCTCATCCGCCTCCCAGCTCTTCCACCCCCGCTACCACAACATGAAGCGGCTCCTAGAAACCTTCCCACAGCGCACTTTCGTGCTGCTCGGGGACACATCCTCCGGCTCCACGGCGGCGGCCTACACGCGCATCGCGCGCGAACACCCGGACCAAGTCCGCTGCATCCTGATGCGCGACACGGCGAAGACGGAGCGGGGCGACTGGCACGTGGCCGATACGCGCGACTTTGCGGATCTGCGGTCGGATCAATACTTCTTCTACACTGGTGCGAGGGATTTGAGGGAGTTGGAGTTCAGGGAGAATATGACGGGGTGTTGGGAGGGGGGTAGGCGGCAGAGTCAGAGTTTGCAGGTGGTGAGGAGGGGGTGGTTTAGGACGAGGGTGCTGGAGTTGAGCACGGCGGTGTGGTGGAGGGTCCAGTGTGATTTTCTAAGGCCGAGGGTGAATGCGAAGTGTCACTTTGATTGGCATCAGGGGGAGCTGTGGTGAAGTGGTTGTGCGGACGTTGGCGTTCATACAGGTTGGGTTGATTAGCACGGAGTAAGATTCAAGTCTTCTGTCTTCTGACCTCTATTCATATTTCCCATGTCATTTCCGCCTCCACTGCCTCCTTCCCGCACAACTCTAGCCATTACCCAGCCACAACATCCTCACCCAAGGCCCTCCCTCATCTCCCAAACAACCCACCACTCATTTTCCTCGTCTACCAACCCCAGACAACAAGCAGCGTGTGCCCCAACATGAGACCTGCCGCAACGACGAAAATCAAGCCCATCCCGATACTGAGTATACAAAGCACAGCGTGTAACGCCGAGCACTTGTCTTCTCTCGCCTCCGCCTCTTCCCCTTCATCCAGCTCCTCCACCCTGAACAAGACCTTGAACAGCGCCTGTTTCGCGTCCGAGGCCCGGAGCTCCCGACAGAAACCGTCAATGCATTTTTCGAGGTCGACGTCTGGGAGGTCGGGATCGTGGCGATGCGCCTGCGCCTTCGCTGTCGTGTTGTTTGGGTTTGCCTTGAGTCGAGGTTAGCGTATCTACAGTAGGACTGAGGTAAGGCTATAGTGAGGGTGGAATGGGTAGATACCATGTCTGTGAGAGACTCGAGGGTCGATGTTGTTTGGAGCGCGACGGTGCAGAAGACGAGGCTGTCTAGGACGAGCTCGAGGGGTGACATGGTGGATACATATCTATTCGGACGGAAGAGTATGTGTCCGCTACATCTCTTTTACTTTGATCGCCGCACCTTTGGTCGCGGTAGCTTGCGGAGTGCGATCCGAAGAGTTCCTACGCCATGTGCTGGAGCCGGAGTAAGGTCACCGCAATAGGCCAGGGCTTCCCTACGAGGTTTGTACGGGTCCAATCAGAGAGGAAGAGTTGCGCGGGGTGATGTAGAACGAGTGGAGAAGGTTGGGCCCGGACGGGGAAGAAAGCAAGGCAGGGCAGCTAATTCATGCTTACCCCAAGGCATCAATAAAGCCTAACACAGCCATTGCTGGGTGCATCGCCAAAGAGAGGGTTAGGATCAAAGCCGGAACGACGTTCGTGCAAGTGTTATCGACTTGTGTTCACGTTCTTCTATCCTACAAAAGACCGGATGACGGTTACGTACTGTACCATCACCCAAAGCACGCTAAACGCTCCAAAGACTCCAGATTCCTCAGTTACAGTACCCCCTAAGCCCGCCCCGAGTTTACTCGCCAACCTTAACGATCCTAGTGCCCTTCTTTTCCACCGTCTCCCTGAGCGCACCCAAGACTCTCTTTCTCCTCTCGACCCTCTCGTTGTACACTCTCACCTCCTGCGCAGTGACATCACTCATCTTCTTCCTCGCACTCCCATTCACACTCCTTCCTAACGCACTGCTAGCCGGGCTGTAATCCAACCCATACCCCTTCCTCTCCTGCGGCGTCCTGAACCGACCGCCCAGCATCCCACTCATACCGAGTGGCGTCCCACTCTGCGCGGTTCTGGGCCTAGAGGGCGTGGCGAACGGACTAGAGCCCCTGATTCTGGTGCCCGCGAGGCCCGATGCTAGCACGTCGTCATCGGAGCGAAGATCCAGATCTGCGACGCCGTGGGGCAGACGACGGATCTGAGCCTCGAGGACGTCCACGTCGCCGCTCTTCTGCTCGATCATGGATGTCATCTTGAGGATTGTGTTCATCACTGCTTCGACAGTCGGGGTTTTCCTTGCTGCTGCGGCTCCGCTGGCCTTTGGCACAGACGCCAGATCGGCGCGGAGCACGCTGAGCGCGGACTCGGTGTCTTGAAGGAGCTTTTGCACCTTGGTAAGGGTGGCGCGGAGTTCGCTTTGCTGGGCTTGAGCTTCTGGGTTCAGAGGCGCCGAGCGCAGGCTTGCTCTTGCCTGTGGATCTGTGCGCTCTTTGACGACCTTGCGCATGTCGGCCGCCTTGGCCTTTAGACGGGCGGTGTCCTTCAGCACATCTGCAAGCTCGGCGATCTTGCCCTTTACGTCTTGTAGTCTTCCGTCCTCCAGGTCTTGACCAATGTTCTTCTGCACCACACCAAGATCCTCGACCTCGATCAGCGTCCAGTCATCGGCATCCTCAAGATCGCTGCGCTCGCGACCTTCCTGATTGAAGCCCTCCTCATGACCTTGCACAAATGCCTCGAGCGAGCGTGCATTAAGGCCAAGAGTATCAATCATGCTGTTCACATCGCGGAAGACCTTCTCAATCTGGCCGCCTATGCCGGGTTTGCTGACCGCACCAACATAATCCTGATGCGCAATGAACTCGGCCAGCTCTGTTGTAGGCTCGATATCTGATTCCAGAATCTCCCGGATTCGGGCATCCTCATCGTCGCTAAGGTCACCAGACTCAGGCTCAGGTGGTGGAGCTGGTTTTGTAAGCTGGGCTGAAGTTGACGGACGAGAAGTTGAACGTTGAAGAGGTTTAGCGGGAGGCACAGCGATCTGTTGTGGTTGTCGGGACGGTGGGCGACCAGCTGGTGTGGAGGTAGGTCGAACGGGTGATGGTGAGCGTGGTGACTCCTGGACATTCGAAGGCGGTGCAAAGAAAGGAGCCTTTGGTAGGCCAGCAGGTGTAGTGGAATCAGGCTGCGCTTGACCTTGTTGCTGTGACGTTTCCGGGGAGGTCGGGAATGTCAGCCTGGCGCAAAACGCTGAGCCTAATTTGGTAGGCTCCGTCTTCTCTTCTTCCTCCTCTTCCTCTGCTTCCTCATCTTCCTCGTCCTCTTCCTCGTCCTCTTCCTCGTCCTCCTCTCCCTCTTCGTCATCTTCCTCGTCCTCTTCGCCTTCTTCATCTTCGTCATCCTCGGCAGACTCATCTTCCCAGGATCCCTCCTCATCTTCAGGAGGTCCCTCAGCTTCACCCGCCTCGTCTGCAACAGAGCTGGCTGGAGGTGAGAGATCTGACGAGCTCCGTGCGCCAAGGTCAACTGGCGGGCTACCCGCAATTGGTGGGAAATCCTCTTCGATTGATTGCTTCGGCTTCGATGTCGTGAAGTCTGGCGGTAGTGGAGCATCATCAGCAGCCTTGCTCACCTTGGTAAAGTCTGGTGGAAGAGGAGCGTCGTCAGCTGGCTTGCTCTTCGTGAAGTCCGGCGGCAAGGGTGCGTCATCTGTCGATTTCTTAGCGGTAAAGTCTGGCGGCAGCGGTGCACTCTCAGATTCTGCCATGGCAGCCTTTGGCGGTGAAGCAGGCGTTGTTGATATGTCCTGTAGTCTGGGTTCGTGGGTTTCTGGCTCTTTCTTGATTGGTGTTGCAGGTACGTCCTCCACCTCGCCAAGGACACTACCGAATGCGTTGCCAAACAAGGACTTGCCGTCGCTCTTTGCAGCAGGCGCATCATCCTTTGCACTGCCATCTGCTTGGAAGGTGGAGCCGAGCTTGAAGCCTGCGAAGCCGCCAAATGCTGACGGCTTGTCGGCAGGCTTGCCAAACGATGACTCTTGGGTAGCTGGAGGGGTTTCATCATCACTCATCTCGGCCTCCTTGGATTGATTGGAGGCTTCCTGCGTTAAAGCAGGAGTGCCCCATGCTGGGCTAGTGCCGCCGATCGTGGAAGGGGCTCCGAAGGAACCTGCGGCGGTAGAGCCCAGTGTGACAGTAGAGCCAAAACTTGGTCCTGACGTGCCTGGTTTGCTGGGCTGCCCGAAGGAAGCAAAGGGCGAAAGCTTGTTAGCATCTTTGCCACCACCAAAAGCAGCAAATGGGGATGCTGCAGGCTTGTTATCACCACTTCCACCCAGGCCAGCAAAGGGAGATGTTGCGGGCTTGCTGTCAGACGGCTTTCCGAAGCCACCAAAGGGTGAGACCGCGGGCTTATCATCTCCGCCTTTGCTGAATGCCGCAAACGGTGAGGTTGTAGGTTTGTCGTCGCCGGTTTTGCCGAAAGCCGCAAAAGGCGACGTCGCAGGCTTGTTCTCGCCACTTCCAGCCAGACTGGCGAAGGGCGAGACAGCAGGCTTGTCACTCGCAAAGCTGGCGAATGGCGACGCCGCAGGCGCCTTGTTCTCAGCACCGGGAGCCGCAAAGGCGGACCCACCAGTCGCTCCGAACTTCGCGAAACCCGAGGTGCCCGAAGCAGCACCTCCACCAAAGGGCGTGGAAGGTTGACCGAAAGTCGGAGCTGACGCTTGCGGAGAGGCTGCAGGCGCACCCCATGGTGAGGGCTTGTTTCCAAGACCGCCCGCCGCGCCAAAAGCAGCGTTGCCTGACGCTCCACCAAGGGGAGTCGTAGAGCCGAAAGCGGGCTTACCGAAAGCGTTTCCGCCAGTCTGCGCTGAAGAGTTTCCAGCAGCGGGTGTTCCCCAAGGAGATGAACGCGCACCGAGCCCAGAGGCACCGCCGAAGCCTGGCGTGCTTGTTTGGCCGAAGGCTGGTTGTGCAGGCTTGCCGAATGTGCTGGACCCAAAAGCAGGAGTCTGGGGTGTTTGGGAAGGTGCTGGCGCTGGCGCTGGCGATGAAGTTGCGGCAGCGGAGAACGGTGTGGACTGCAATGCTGGGGTGGCTTGAGGCTGGGAGCCAGTAACTGAGACAAGTCCTGGGTAGACAGTACCCTGGCGGATGGAATCCGCGTAGACAACCCACCACGTTGCGAGGATACCTTCATTGTTGAGAACCATCAGAGCAGGCAACGGACCTGGTGACTCATCCATTTCCTCCGACGGTAGCGGTCTTTGAACCTTCTCCTTGCTAGACAGGTCAAGCACCATACCAATTGGAGACGTGTCGCCCATGTCATCTCCTAGACTCATCGGCATTGATGCCTTGTTTTCCTCCTTTGCCATGCTAGTCATCGTGTAAGTGTTGGTAATAGGATTGTCGGACGTCAATGGCGCAGTGGATTTGGTGAAGACACCAATGTCCGTAGCAGCCGTTGATGAGAGAATGAGCATATCGTCAAGATTCGGTGGGAAGCTCCTCAGTCTGGAGATGAAATGGTTCGCAGGATGCCGCAGACCAAAACCCGGGCACGGGTCCACCGCAAATTTCTGGGATGTGAAATTGCCCGAAGCTTTCTCGCGGTGGATGAGGTGGTATACCGAGTCTTGCGCGTCACCAGAGACTGGAGTATGAATGACAAGGAAGTCATCATTGGCAAGCCAGTAAATAGTGGTTACTAAGAATGATTAGCCTTTATGTCTTGAGATCTCCGTGAGGGACACTCACCTGGAAGCTGTCCTTCTAGCTGTGAAGGTCGGGGAATCTGCGCCTTTGCATTGCCCTGATGGTCATATTGAACAGCTGTGCCATCCTCCAATCCAGCGACCATTTGCTTCCCCTTTGCACTCCATGAAACACAGCTGACACTTTCTCGGAATACGGTACCATTGCTACCGCTCACGAGTTGTCGCTCCTTCAAATTCGCCAGTGATAATTGTCCGTTCGCTAGTACTACAGCGAAGAAGTGCGCAGCGTCCGTAGCTGGATTAGGCACCAGAGCTCGTACTGCTATGCCGTTCGTCGCCATTTGGAAAGCCGGCTCCTTGTTCCCTTGTAGGATAGCCTGCACATCATACACCGCCAAACCTCCTCCTTGCTCTGCCGCAATAACTAGACAGCTCTCGTCGGCGGAAAATGCGACCTGTGATACTCGCGGTATAGGAATGGTAGTTTGTGGTGTAAATGGCTTGATGTTGTTCTCGGCTTGGACATCGCTACTCTTGTACGCTTGACGGACTGATTCGGTAGTCGCGATTACGAGAGAGTCTGGACCGGCAGCTGCGATCAAACCCTTGTTCGAAGCGATGCTGAAGAGAGATGCCGTAGAGGGAGGAAGAGAGTCGGCCGGCCATCCTTGCGGTAGAAGACGCAGTTTAGTTTCTCCAGCTATTGAAAGGAATCCAAGCGACTCTGTGGATATCTCTTCGAGCTCCGGTCCAGCAGTGGCCTGAGGACCGGCGTTTGCGAAACCCCACGACATCTTCAAAACTAGTTGCGCAGAAGTTCTAGCTCCGCGAATGCCGCTGAACGGAGGGTGATCCGAAATGAAGGTCCTTTAGTAACTCCAATGTCCGTTTAAGGTCGTTAATTAGGCATTAAGTAGGTTGAAAGGTCGCCTATTGGTACAAGGCGATTGACAAGTATGCGCTGCGAATGCGTCGAATGGAGGAAGATGGAGCTTGCAGAGGTGAATATCGCAGAATCTGGTTTCGGCTGCTGCGTCCCCTAGTAGTGAGCTCCTCCTGTGGTTAATGTTCCAGTACGTGAAGGTGAGCTTTGGAGGTCGCGAATGTTGACCGCCTTCGAGCTGGGCTGGAGCGCGTTTGTCTTGGCGCGGTCGCAGGCTGCCAGTGCTTCATCATCGCCGCAGCAGCTGGGACAGCTACCAACCATACACCTCCATACAGCTTGCTATCCATCTCCTCTATAACCCAACCATCTCTGCTACGTGCTCATCCGTCTCGTCCGCCATACACACCGCGTACACCTCGAATTAGACTATCAGAACTCTCACAATGCCGGGCTTCGACTTCAGCAACCACAACCGCAACCTCGCCCTCCACGCCCAGGGCGTCCCTCTCCCCAAAGCCACAAGTACCGGAACCACAATCGTCGGCTGCCTCTTCGATGGCGGCGTCGTAATAGCAGCAGATACCAGAGCAACGAGCGGACCGATAGTAGCAGACAAGGTACGCACCCCCCAAGCTGCGACCCCAATCATGCTCCCCCATACTGACACCGGACCTCCTAGAACTGCGAGAAGCTCCATTACATCGCGCCCCAAATCTGGTGTGCTGGCGCTGGCACAGCTGCCGATACTGAGTTCACGACCGCCTTGATCTCCTCCAACCTCGAACTACACTCCCTCTCTACCGGCCGCAAACCCCGCGTCGTGACTTGCATGACTATGCTCAAGCAGCACCTCTTCCGCTACCAGGGTCACATCGGAGCCTACCTTGTCGTTGCCGGTTGCGACCCTACGGGCAGTCACCTCTTCACCGTGCACGCGCACGGTAGCACTGACAAGCTTCCATACGTGACTATGGGATCCGGATCCTTGGCCGCTATGAGTGTGTTCGAGACCCAATGGAAGCCAGACCTGAACAGGGAAGAGGCAGTGAAGCTGTGCGCGGACGCGATCCAGGCCGGTATCTTCAACGATCTGGGCTCAGGAAGCAACGTGGATGTGTGTGTCATTACGCAGGAGAAGACGACGTTGATGAGGAACTTCATCACGCCAAATGCGAGAGAGCAGAAGCAGAGGAATTACAGATTCCCGCGGGGAACTACCGCCGTGTTGAACGAGAAGATCATCACGAGGGAGGAGATCAGCAAGTACGTTACGGTGCACGAGCTCAAGGATGACGATGAGGGCGCAGCAGGGGAGAAGATGGAGGTCGACACATAGAGCGGGGCGTACAATAGATTTGTACTATTAGCAGGCGCTCCAGGAATGTACCAAATGCGAGCATGGGTTACGGCGTATGACGGACATAGGTTCTTATAGCAAGCATTGCTGAGGTCGACACTGAAATTGCCGGCTCTGCATCTTAGGGAATGATAATACGTTTATCCATCTTCGCTCTTCCGTGTCTACTGGTATCATGCATGCTGACGAGCCTAACTACCCCTAACGCCAGTCGCCTGCTTTTTGACCGGCACAGCCTTTTCCTTTTCCACGAATGCCCGCTGCGGATGGTCTGAAGGGGCGCAACCGCAGTGCAGCGGTACAGTATAGATACATATCCGATTCTGCTAGACCTTTCATGACTTGCATCTCTTCTCGACAATGCCAGATCCATGCTCTTCGTACTCCTTCTTCGAGATCCACATCTACGCAAGCCGTTAGCAGCCACGTCAAGCATCACCCACAGCAATAGTCGAATACGTACCTGGTGAAAAGTGCCCAAACTAGCCAAAACACTGCCACCGATCCAAGCACCGTACTTTCTGTCCGTCGCACTGCTGGTCGTGTGCACCCTAACTCTGGGGTTCGGGTACAACGCACTCAACTCCGCCTGCACTCTCTCCGCCAACTTCTCCACCAAGCTTCCGCCACCCGTCAGAACGACATTGTTCAGCAGCAGCGGCCGGGTCTCGACATCGACCGCATTCAGCGCCGCCTGGACCATGGCCGGAATCGTGTGCTTGGCGTCTGGAACCGGGTTCTCCGCGTCCGACAGCGCACCCTGTGGGCTGAACAGGCCCTCAACGACCCTGAACCTCTCGAGCCCGAAGACCTGGTTCCAGCCATCTGGCATCTCGAACGGCTTAGGAGGGAGAGTCTTGACGGCATCGGCGTTGGTCTGGCCGGGAATCTGGCCGCTTGCGCCGTCCAGTTTGCCCGGGCCAGGCCATACTTGTACGATGCTTTCTTTGAACGAAGTAAGGACGCGCTCTTCTTCGAGCTTGCGGTAGGATTCGGTGGGCGGGGTGGCGAATTGCATGTATGTGGCGTTTGAGGATGCGCCGGCGTCGACAGGTTGCTTGGATTTCACCATGTAGTGAGGCACCAAAGGCACTGATGGCGTCATCTGTGAGAATTGTAACCGGATCTGTGATGAGATGTAGTTGCCCGCGAGGTTCGACTTCTGGACGCCCTTGCGCAACACGAAGCCGTCAAGGAGGGGTGTCACTGAGGTGGTGTTTGCGCCGATGTCAATAACCAGGGCCGTCGGTTTGCCCGAAGCGAATCTGTATACCCGGTCAGTCGCGCGTGTTCGTCCTTAGCTTCCCAACCACCTACGCTGCAAGCATGCCTGTCTTCCCCATCCAGAACGCAGGTACTCCCCAGTCTTCCATGGCAATTTCCATTGTCTTCTCCCGCGCCTTCTGCGGATTCCACGCCGGCTCAGACACCAGAAGTGGGTTTTCTGCCATTGGCTTCTCCAGCTCCTCCACACCCTCCATCGCCATATCGCCATCCTCATCTTTCACCTCCGCCGGGTCATTGAGGCCATTTTTAGCGGCAGGAGTGGGCCGCGTCCCTGTCAACCGCGATGTAATACTGTATTCCCAGAGCTTTGATGCGACGTCCCAGTCCTCTACTACGCTGTCGCTGGAGTAGGGATTCCGCACGTCCATGTGAGTAAGGGGGTTGTGGAGAGCATTTTCACCGAAGAGGTATTGTGATTGTGCATCCGAGGATTGAGGGACGCCGTAGAAGGATGGGACTACGCTCTTGGGAGTGTCTTCGCCTGCGAAACCGGCGCGGATGGTGTTGGAACCTGGATCGAGAACGAGCGCATTGATTTCGTCTGGCAATGTATTAGTTGAAGCTGGTGTACTGAATGCGACAGCGACCTACCGCCAGCGTACTCCTGCGCTGCAGGTGGCACGGAGGAGTTCATCGTATCTCTGCGTATGCGCCAACCAAGCGCACGAGCTATATTATAACTGAGACTGTGTCGAAGTAGTAATTGGCACAAGAAGGAGTGTGGTAGATGTGTTTAATGTCGCGCAACTAATAAAGGTACGCGACTGGACGAGAGCCGACGTGAATCCATTCAAGCCCGCCAATGCCAAGACAAGCTAGCGGAGCCCCCAAGTTGGAACACCTCTCAGCTCGGGGTGGCTAGCAATATGATGACATACCTGTAGGTAGGTATAGAACGCCAATCAGATTCATATTGGCATAGAGGATGCCAAAGGATCGAAATGTCATGCCTTGATTACTTAAAGAGGCTCTACTCGCTTGACACCCTCGACACGCGCTTCACCACCTCTGGAAAGTTGCCTCCTCGAGTCTCAGGGGAGGATCCCAGCATCGCAGACTCCAAGCTACCGGCGCAGCAAACCCTCGGTTCTGCAAATGGACATGGAAAACACGCTCCTCTACCGGGTGCTCAGCCTTCGAGATGGCGGACAACGGAGTTTTATTTTTACTATCTCTGTTTCTTGACCATTCCGTTTCTCATGGTGAAGGCAGTATATGATGTTTCCAAAGGTGCATATCCAGTCTACAGGAAGCCGAGAGCTACGCTGAATTAATGATACAGACTCGCATCCAAACTACTCCAAGTATGCTCCACTGTTGTCAGATGGATGGATACCCGGGAGGAAAGTAGTATGTAAAGTCCACACCAGTAACAAAAAATAGCGGCTCACCTCATCTGTAGGACAACTCTGACGGTCAATATGCGGGTTTCAGAGACAACATTCCGTATCTGGCCATCTTACTCCTTGCACATCCTTTTCTTCGACGGGCATACGACTCCTTCTGGCGCATTAACACCTACACCAATGTGCGCTCAGACTCTAGCAGTAACTCTGGCCTGACCCAAGGCTTGAGCCCCTCGGCCGCAGCAGACGCACGCCTGGAACAGCGTGTTTCCTTTGACGTTGGCTTCGCAGCCATCTTTCTCCTCGCGCTGCACGGATTCTCTGCATTCAAAGTACTGCTGATTCTTTACCTCAACTTCAAGGTTGCCACACAGCTCCCGAAGAAATACGTTCCCGCTGCCACGTGGATCTTCAATATCGGCATATTGTTCGCCAATGAGCTGTCTCGTGGTTATCCTCTGTCTGGTGTTGCAGGACTATTCCTACCTTCTCAGACCAGTGCCGCGGGAGGTGTAGGGGATCAGACTGGTTGGGGTGCTTGGATTGATAGCTACGGCGGCCTGATACCACGCTGGGAAGTTTTGTTCAACATTACGGTACTTCGATTGATCAGCTTCAATCTGGACTACTACTGGAGCTTGAACAGCAGCGCTTCAAGCTCGATAGAGGTATGGTTGCCCGGAATGTCCGAGCGAGTTCTCGCGGAGCATGCTGACGCCCCAAAGAAGAAGCAACTCGACCCGTCAAATTTATCTGAGCGAGACCGTGTGTCAATCGCCGCAAAACCGACCGATTACACTTTCCGCAACTATTTGGCGTATGCGCTTTACTCGCCACTTTACCTTGCTGGGCCGATTGTCACATTCAATGACTATATCTCACAATGTCGGTATAAGCTATCTTCTGTAACCCGGACCCGAACGTTCTTGTACGGCATCCGCTTCGGAGTCTGTCTACTGACAATGGAGCTCTGCCTGCACTTTCTCTACGCGGTCGCAATCAGCAAAGCCCAGCCCGACTGGCAAGTGTACACGCCGTTCCAGCTGAGCATGCTCGGCTATTTCAACCTGCACATAATCTGGCTGAAGCTGCTGATTCCGTGGCGATTCTTCCGGCTCTGGTCGCTGATAGACGGCATTGACCCTCCGGAGAACATGGTCCGCTGCATGAGCGACAACTACTCTGCCCTCGCGTTCTGGCGTGGTTGGCACCGCAGCCTCAATCGCTGGATTTTGCGGTACATCTACATCCCTATCGGTGGCAGTGGAAGAGGCAAAGTCCGCGCCATTGCCAACTACCTTGCTGTCTTCACGTTCGTCGCGCTCTGGCATGATATCAATCTGCGCCTGCTGGTTTGGGGGTGGCTCATTACATTCTTCGTGCTGCCGGAGGTCATCTGTACGCTCTTATTCCCGGCCAAGAAGTGGAGAGATAGGCCGGATGCGTATCGCATGCTCTGCGGAGTTGGCGCGGTGGGCAACGTTTTGATGATGATGGCAGCGAACTTGGTAGGATTTGCCGTTGGCCTGGACGGGTTGAAAGGCCTTGTACATGGCATTGTGGGCAGTTTCGGTGGCCTCGTGTTCTTAGCCGCAGCTTGTGGCACGCTGTTTGTGGGCGTGCAGGTCATGTTTGAGGTCCGGGAGAGCGAGAAGAGGCAGGGTATTAACTTGAAGTGTTAAGCCCAAGTACGAGCCAAGTGTGTTAAAAGCAACCATCACTTTCTGCGAATACTGAATGTATTATCCATAGGGATATGGCTCTTAAATGCTGATCGACTGTTTAATAAGGCGTCGCCATTGTTTACGTAGTCCCGTCTTGGCACTGCAACGAGCGCCAACCGCCAATGAGCGCGGGGTTAGCTCAACTCTAAACCACCACAAGGCCATTGTGCTTAGGCTCACATGCATGCATCCAGCCTCTCACCTCATATCCGCTGTTACACCACAACTGCTATCCTGAATAGCCTGTACTCCCCCCACTCTCACCCCTCCGGCCGTGGCGTACTGCGTGTTTCCTGCAACATTCTCGCGGAGCTCTGCGGCACCAACCTAGCTGCGGATGGCATGCGCTTGAACCCTGATCCTGCGAGCAGATGGAGGTGACATCTTCAACCGGAGACTCTGCTGTACAAGCGCAGCTATTGACGATGGATGACGACTCACGATCTCTACCGGTTCATGTGAACCCGGATCCGAAGACCACGACCCTGAGCGCTCAGTCATCAGACACCCGCGATGTCAAGACCCGCTTTCTAGAGGACTGCCACGAGACCGATATGCCTAGTCCAAAACTGAAGGCTCCGCGCATACTGAAGGACAAGGTGGCAGATGGGTCGGTAACCGCAAGGCAGGAGAAAAAACCACTACAACTACTAGATCTACCAGTGGACATCTTGAAGGACATAGTGAAGGAGGTAAGCAAGCAGAGTGCCTTAGAATGCCGAACAATAACTGATTTCGCTCACCAGGTGACCCATACAAACGACCTAACGTCCCTCGCCCTCTGCCACTCTGCTCTGCATGCGTTAGCCATACCTCACATATACAGCCGGTTCGACATTGTCTGGCCAGACTCTAGTATCCACGCCGAGCCGCGGACGGGCGTCGATGCGCTTACCTATGGACTTGCGACTTTGGTCATGGCGGAAGAGGTATTTGGGGAGGCATCGTGGCAGGTCAAGAAGCAAACACACCTGCAGACCCAGGAAACGGCTTTGAGTTTGAGCCAGGCTGCTCGGGATGCAAAAGTGAGGAGGCGTAGGGGCAACTACTATGCTCACTTTACAAAGAAATTCTCGCTTGGAAATGGTCCTCCAGAGTGGGTTCAAGAATACCTGATAAACAAAGAAGGAGGCAAGATGCTTGGTACGCTCGTCGCGCTGGCCGTGGCACGCATGCGGAGTCTGGAAACTTTCGTTTGGGACATGCCTACCGGGGTGTTGCGGGACGTGTGGATGGCGCTGTCTTCCCTCGAAGACCGCGTGCCTGGACAGGAGTGTCGCCTAGAACGGGTATGGATCCGCTGGCACGATAATTTTGCCCCGGAGTCTGGACATACCCTGCAACCTCACCATCCGTCAGATGTTGGGGTGGCAGACCCCGTCTCATCCTTAGACCGGGTCGAGCATCCTTCCTTCTCAATCCTGCCACCACTCAAGAGTTTGAGCGTACTAGACATCGACGAGCTTCAGTATCTGGATGAGATGAGCGTGCTAATAGGCCGCTCGCAGGAGAAGCTGCGTGAGCTTAGAGTGGGCATTGCTCGTCACGCGATGAACCGCCACTGGGCTCAGGTCTGGGAAGGCAACGAATTCCAGCAGGTCGACGTAGACAAGCCTACTCAGGGACCCGCGACGATCGGAGAGAGAAGGCTGGGCGGGGTGCTTGGTGTTCTGACGGGCTTCGTCTCTGATATGAGACAGCGGCGAGACCCACCAGTACCGGTGAAGCAGCCACGTCGGCGCCCAAATTTCGCCACCGTTTCCCAGGCGCAAACAGTGACCGCGCAAAGTGCTGCGCAGGTGCACATACCAAGTCAACCCCATCCAATTCCTCTGCCAACACAGGCTCCGGTGTTCGAGGATACTGTTGCGTTTGCGAGCTCGAGCGGCATCACGAGTCTGCGCGATGTCCTACCCGACGGAGTGGCGGAAGACCTCACGCAGAGATGGGAGACTGATGTGGAATCATCATCAGCAGATGCTATCTGGACGCCAGTAACAGCATCTGTCGATGGAACGCCGCGCGCGTCCATTGCCAGCATGGATCTCCAAACAGACGGGGCAGCCGACCTACCAGCGATAGCACAGCTCTCCCTTGAGGATCGCGTTGTGACTCTACCACCCACGCCGGAGCCCGTTCTCCAGCCACAAGCCTCTGACATCGTGCAAGATCAGGACTTGATAGACCCCGCAGACTCACGGAGCCAACTAGTTGGCAAGCTAGGGTTAGAAAACCTCGAGCTGGAGCGCGTTCCGTTGTCGGTGGAAGTGCTGCAACACGCTATTGACTGGAGTAAGCTCACAAGCCTGACGCTTCTTCACTGTCAGACGCACGAATCATTGTGGAAAGCACTTCGTCGGGAGTACTCACCCTTATCCTGCTCCGAGGGCACTACAGACAGAGTAAAGACGAGGTCGAACTCTTCGTCCCGCCCATCCTCGGACTCCGACTCTCTCCGTTACCCACTTAAACTGAAGAAGATTCACACCAATACCGTCTCATCATCCCTTATTTCATTCATCAAAGAAACACTGGCCCCAAACAGCCTGGAAGTCGTCTTTTTCCAAGAAGCCCGCGCCTACGCCTCCACGGTCAATGTCGATTCCATCTTCCGCGGTGTAATCAAGCGGCACCGCAGCAGCCTTACCAAGATCCTGATCGACAGTCGTGAGCGAGGCGCCGATGGACAGCCGACCGCCAGCACACGCTGGAAACGGTGGATTCTGAACCGCGACATCCTGAAATTTATCACGAGTGGGAAGATGCCGGCCCTGAAGGAGCTAGGTATGGCGCTCGATTACCGAGACTGGGTAAGTCACGCTTGCTTTGACATGATTAGTAGTCCGCACTAACACATACACAGCACTACTTTCTTCAGCACCTCCCACAGGTGCCCCACTTACGATCTCTATATATACCCTACGTCGCGAACCACCCGCACGGCCCAAATCATGACCCTCGCGAACTCGCGCTCCAGATTCTGGACATTGTGGCCCTCAAGCCGGACGTAGAGCTCTGCTACATGGGCATAGCGACCAAGTGTTTCGAGATCCTCGAGAACAAGCGAGACTCTGACGGAAGGGGGGAAAGCCATCTTGGACACGGTGGCTCCGCTCTTGCAGAGGATGGAGCTGTGAGTGATGAGTACGGGGAGGACGAGGACGAGGATGAAGACGTGGAGGAGGAAGACGATGACGAGGATGCGGAAAGTGAGGAAGAAGATGCAGACGACGACGCAGATACGGAGAGCGAAGGCGAGAGTGAAGATGGCGATAAGACGAGGCTAAGGTTGCGGGAGATTCTGTTCTATGATGACAAGGTTGCGATCTTTAGGGCCAGACATGGCAGGTTATAAATGGCAGAGGACTTCTGGGCTTGCTTTACTGGGAGTGATGGCGGGAACGGGGAAACTTGGGTCGTGTGCTCAGCTCAGACTGAGCATGGCGTTTTTTGATACGGGAGTGATCTACCAGGGTTAGCGGGATTAGGCGTTGCTACTTCTTGATCTGGCCGGCTGAAGGCTGTATATAGGGACCTTCACACATTGGAATGATATTGAGATTACAACCAACACAACGATACATCTTCTTTGTATTCTTGATTCCAAAGCAATTCCATGTTAATCATGGAATACGTGTATACGCGAGATCGGCTCGTCCCAAATAGCATGCTCATTCACCTTGGTTTACGAATCACGTGCTAGCGCGTTACCCGCCCTCCGCGCTTTCCCCAATCGACGTACCGATACCTGCACTACCGTAGGTATTCCGTTCACCGTCACCAACTTTCGCGTCAAACAGAATCGCTCTGAAGCACAATAAGTGCGCAACTGCCACCATGCTCAATGGCGGTATCAGAAGTGTTTTCAGCGTCGCGAGGTGACAGACTCTTTGCCTCGATCTTCCCCTCCGCAACACACACGACTCCAACGCCGGAGGCAACGCCAAGCATCGGAACCATACAATCACCACAACTGCTCCAAAATGCATTCGGTGCAAGCTTCAATGCGTCGAATCTAGCTGCTCAGAGTCGAGCCTGGAGTAATGCAACGAGGTGGCTCACAGTGCCAGATGTGGCGCCTTGTCAGCGGAGTGAAGTTGACGGTATCGGGGAGTTTGTCGAGGCTTTAAGGTGGTTGGTACAGGGAGGTCCGGGCAGTGCTGAGTTCAGTGGTCTTGTGAGAGTGTGGTATCCTGCAATGGGAAGGCTTGTGCTAATAGACACAGTTGAGCTGGTTCAGGAACGAGATCCGTGGACACTATGATGGGTTCGTCAAGGAGGGGTTACAAGCTGTATGGCAGCTGGTACGTCTAACATTGCAGAATGCGCCACGGCTATTCAATGATAATAACGTTCGGTCAGGAATCCAAGTGCGATCCTACCGAAGCACAGGACATGCTGATGCAAACGCTCCGTATATTAAGCACCGCACAGTGGTTCTGGTTCCAGCCTTTGGAAGAAGCACTGGATTATGTCTCGAACGGCCAATCGACCTTTGACCAGGTTCAAGTCTTCAAGGATAAAGCGATGCATGAAATTCATGTCTTCATTCAGCACTCATTACCCGTCGAGCGTATCGCAAAGACGGCAAGCTTTGTTCTACACGGCATTTTGATGGAATGGCTTCATCCTACCGATGTCGTTGGTCTGGGTCATCACAATGCTCAAACCCAGACCCGTGTTACCGAATTACTTCGGCTTCTCGCAACCTCTGGTGTGGGACTTGTACCCGGTCAAGATCCCTTCGGAGATGCCATGGATAAGGTTGTTGACGACGTGATTCGGGGTGAGGCTTTCCGCGTGGACTGGTCCGGACGCACTAGCATCGTGCCGAAACTAAGGAAGTGGATTGAGGATCGTTGGGCACCTGCATATTACATGCGCGAGGGAGTGTTGAACGGAACTATGCCGTGGATCGGAAAGGATTCTGTTGACCAGCATGACATGAAGCGAGCTCTTTCTACTGATGAAGCTAGAATTGTCACATCCTGGCAGGCGTCAGCCATCGAACGACTTGGCAAATATAGGACTAAGCATCTGTTTGACTATGTCAAGGGGTGGGATTGGTCTCAAGGAGCCGTGCTGGACATCAAGGTGAGTGCCTGCAGCATCTACTACAGAGAATGCCACACTGACCTCTTACGAAAGGAGTGGCTACGTTCTGCATCCGTAGTGAATGGACGAGAAGCGAAGACATTCGTCATCGACAGTTTCGGACAGCAGTTGTCTCAGCGCATATTACATGCCGGCGCTACCACTTCCGAGATCCTGAGCATATACATCAACATCATCTACGTGTTCAAGACACTGGACCCGCGAGGCGTACTGCTCGACAAGGTGGCACAGGAAGTCCGCGCGTATTTACGCGAGCGCGAAGACACAGTGAAGGTCATTGCTGCAAGCTTCCTTGCGGATCTCGACGAAGATGAGCATCTGGACGCCAGTGAGATTTCTGATGAGGTATGCGAAGACATTGCGAGAGAGCTTTTGCACTCGTACGGAGAAGATGTACGATCGAGCTCCAAGGCTCTGGATTGGGACGACATGGAATGGATGCCTGACCCCATCGACGCCGGACCGGACTTCCGACGAAACAAAAACGAAGATATTATCTCATACATGCTTACACTATTCAACCAAGCCGACTTCATCAAAGAGCTGCAAAACATCCTCGGCGAGCGACTGCTGAAATCTGGAGACCCGGAGCTGGAGAAAGAATTCCGGCTGGTTGAGCTCTTCAAAGCCCGCTTCGGCCAGGACAAGCTGCAAGCTTGCGAGGTCATGCTACGCGACATGAGAGATTCTCGCGACCTGCACAGTAGTATCCGACACCGCTTGCCGCTCGACATGCCCTCGTTGTCCGAGATCCGCGCCGCGATCCCACCGCAGGGCATCTCTGTCTCCGACTTCGTGCGCCAGTTCCGCGGGCGCATAGGCAACAACCCAGCAAACTTCCAGGCGTTCGAGGACCGCATCTCGCGCGTGGCGGAAACATTCGGGGCGCAGAACGATGCTTTAGCGCTGAAAGACCTGGCGCTAGAAGAGCTGGAAAGCCTGCGCAAGGACGACTTTACGACTAGCTTCGACGCGCTGGTCCAATCATCATTCTTCTGGCCCTCTCTCCGCGACGACGAGTTTGCAATTCCAGCGCCTATCCAACAGCTACAGGCGGCCTACGCAAAAGAGTTCGAGCGCGTCAAAGACACGCGAAAACTGGCCTGGCAGCCGGCGCTCGGCCACGCAACCGTGGAACTGCATCTGGCTGACCGCAGCGTGAAGGCCGAAAACGTGACCACGTGGGCCGCAAGCGTGATCTACGCCTTCCAGTCCGACCACGAGGAGCCCGCCACCAGGACGGTCGAGCAGCTGGCCGAGCAGCTGGACATGGACGACCTCCTCGTCCGCAACGCGCTTGCCTTCTGGGTCGCGCAGACCGTCCTCTTCGAGACCGACGCAGAGACCTACACTGTGCTCGAGACGCTGGTCCAGAAGGATGAGTTGCTGGCCGCCCGCACCGCTGGACCCGCCACCGCGGCCGCGGCGGTCCCCGAGGTCAGCGCGGTCAAGACCCAGGATGCGATTCTGATGGAGAATAAGGATATGTACCAGATGTTTATGGTCGGCATGTTGACGAATGGCGGCGCCATGGATATTGCTAGGGTTACCATGATGATGAAGATGGTCTGTCCTGGAGGATTTGCGTTCGGTGAACAGGAGGTCAGGTGGCTTTTGGAGGATATGGCGGCGCAGGGGAAGGTGGCTGAGGGTGCTGGTGGCGCGTTTGCGATCAAGAAATAGTTTGTTTTGGAGGTGTGGGGATCAGCTAAGGGGTGGCGGGCGTCAGGCGTATTGGGGATGGATGGGATATTTGGGCGCAGCGCTGGGCAGATACCATTGGGACTGCCTAGAGATCGGCCTTTTAGACAGCAGAGAGAGATATCCACGTGATGGGATACAGAAGAAGCTAGTACAATCAGACTATGGTCTCCATCAACACAACATACGCCATACGCCACACGCTGACACATGAAGTAACGAAGCAGCAATGCCTTTAGGGTCGCGTCCAGACCCCCGCCCTCGACCCCCGTTCGTAGTCCCGAACATCCCTAATCATCGTAGCACAAATACCCCTAATACTCCATGCCACCGGCCCCGTAGCTGCCAGCGCTGCTATCCAGACTCCGATACTGGGGCCCTCTATTACCTCTCCCACGCCCACCACCTCGACCACCGCCACCGCCTCCGCCACCACGTCCGCCCCTGAATCCACCCCGTTGTCCGTTACCGCCGCCGCGGTTCCGATTCCTGTATGCGTCTCTTCCTGGCCGCTGGTTCTGGTACCCGCCTTGGTTCTGGTTGTGCGACTGCGACTGCGGCTGGTGCGCAAACTGCTGTTGTTGCTGCTGGAACTGCGCCATCTGCTGCACCTTGTCCTGGCCCTGACCCTGTTCCTGGTGCGGGTGGTATTGCTGATACTGCTGCGGCGGTCGCACATTCTCACCTCCACCATTCGCATGTCCCTGCCCCTGGCCCTGGCCCTGCCTCTGCCCATGACTCTGCCTGTGACCCTGCCCCTGTCCCTGCCCCCGCTGCGCCGCCGCCGTCTGGCTGCCCAACGGCGGGAAATCCTCCTCGCGCGGATGCTTCCTCGCATTCCTGGCGCTCGGAAAACTCGCCTCCCACAGATCCTCGCCGCGGCGCTCCTGCTCGACGCGCAGGAGCACTTTCTCGCCGACCACGGTGTCGAACTCGAACGCCTGGTGGGTTGGCACCGGCTGCCAGTTCGAGATGCGGTTGGCGTCGATGGGTTTCGCGTTGCGGCGCAGCGCGAGCACGACGCACAGCGTGCTGTTTTCGGAGTAGGTGGTGGCTGTGGGGTCGACGGGGGCGACGCGCGCGGCCCAGAGTTTGTTCTCGAGGACGGAGAGGCCGGTGACTTTGAAACGGAGGGTGGCGCCGAGACCGCCGACTTTGGAGAGGATGGAGGCTGAGGCCGGCCGCGGGGTGATGATTATGTTGTTGGCTAGGTGCCGCATTTCGTAGTCGGGCACGTTGGGGGGTGGGTGGACGAGGGTCAAGAGCCGGTCGGTGTCGGTGGGGGAGATGAGGTAGCCGGTGTAGAAGACTGTGCGTTTTATGGCGAGGGGGATTGAGCCGCGTGGGGCGGTGCGCGCGACGATGGCGCTGTTGTGCGAGTTGATCATGCGCTGTACTTCGGCGACTTCTGTGACTGGGTCCAGGCTGGTCGCTTGTTCTGGGACTTGGATTACTTCTGCGAGAATAGGTGCGCGCGACTCTTCAGAGTCCATGGCGTGTAGTTGGCGGTTCAGGGATGCAAAGTAGTCCCGGAAGGCTTTGGTGTGCTTGGGTCGGTCTTCGTAGATTCGGAGTTCTTCTGCTTCGCTGTAGGTGAAGACCAAGTCTTTTAGCAGCTCTTGCTTGAAAGACATGGTCGTCGATATCCTCTGGTTCATCGGTCCCACTTCCGGCTTCAGGCAGACCATGTCGAATTGGAGGCGCTTTGCTGCTATCATGCGCGAGATCAACTCTGCGAATATGCTCTCTTTCCTGCCCGTCAAGAGTACCGTGACGGTATCTTTCTGCTCCATAGATAGTTTGACCAGCTCTACTATAGACTCATTCCACCATCCTTCCCACCCTCTTTTCTCCTCCTCTTCTATGCCCTTTCCGGTGCAAGCAAGGATATTAACATCGTGCCACCAGCCGCCGTTCGTGAAGGATTCCAGAGCTTGTAACGTGCCTATCGTTGAGCCATTCCATATTTGTTTATTCGGTAGAGGACTGCAGAAAACTAAGGGTTCGTCAGTCCGTCACTGCCTCGCAAGGTCTCTGTGGTATAATGCAATAGCCTTACGGGTATTGTCAAAGTCGTAGACATGGATAGCTCGTACAGCCTCGACCTCTGGGAGTTGGCTGTCCTGACATGACCATCTCTTCAACGCGGTAACGGTATGGCTAGCTCCATTCATCCTGGCGACTCTCGACAAGCTGCGGTATGGGGCAAGACGAGAGAATCGCATAAGTTACATGACGCACGGGAGGAGCTCTCCACAATGCTGACTCCAGAATTCGGGGAACGAGGACTTCGCCGAAGAACATGCAAATTGCGACTTCTCAAAATACATTCAAAAGGTCATGCGAGCGGCACAGATTGCCACTGAAGTTGGTAGCCGCCTCAAATAACCCTATAACCTAACCAGGTGGTATAAACAACATTGAAGTTAACTTATCGGACCAGATCAGATTGAATGAGATGAGATTCTCGATATGAGATGAGATGAGATTAGATTAGATTAGACGGCAAATCCTGTGGTAGTCGGGTCCTCCCTATCGATCTGCTGGAGTTCTCCTTGCACAACTTATGCACCCCGTTACCCGGTTCCACCTTCTTCTCTCCTACATACATCCACTTGCGATCCTTTGACACCAGCCACTCTAGCTCCCATCTTCCAATCGGCGCGGCAACGGTAGCCTCGCCATGCAGTTGCACTCAAATTCAAGCATCCAAGCTCCCCATTAACTTCAGCCGAACTCGCAGCCTCCCGCAGACGACGAACGATTACAGATGCTTAGAAATCGCCGGTCTGAGAGGCCCTCTTCTGGAATCTTTGCTTTGCTTAACTCCGCTCCGTTTGTTCTGTGACTTACAGACCCTTCAAGAAAAGCTTATGTGCAGCGTGGAAGAAAAAGATGGAGACGGAATGAAAAGTATCCACTTTTGGGCTTGGAAAGCAAAGCAGAGACCCGCGGTGGGAAAGTGCTCGGAGGATATACTGCTTTGGGTATGGTGTTCGCAAAGCCATTCCTACAGGTGGTTGTACCTGATCAACGAATCACGGAGACTTCGAGCACGAGTCATGACAGGGAAAGTGCCAAAGAGTACAGTATGTTTCAACGAGAATGTCATGTCATGTGGAATACGAGCAACATCGATCGTCGTATCGATCGTTTTGATGCATCCATCAATCTTCGCCAGACCAGCCAGCCAGCCACAACAAACCAAAAACCCCCTGTGGAGTTAGCATTTAGCGTCAATTCCCTTGCCCTTTCTCTTGGCAATGGAACCTTTCCAGGTTCTTTCTGTTCGGTTTCGGCCGAAGCCAAGCAAGCATGCACCACAGTTTGTTCAAACTTCGTGGTTGCTGGCTGTCCTTTGCAAACTGCAGGTGAGTCCAACGGTGCGCCCGAGCAATGGTCCCAACGGTGCGGGTAAGGTTCCGATTAGCCCCCGCGGACAGCATTGAGAGCGTCATGGGCGGATTACTCTTTCCAGACGTCGTGTGAGAGATTTGGGCGATTGAGTTGGTGGTGGTTGTGTGTCTATCGGAGAGATAACCCAAATCCTGGGAAACCACTGAATGCGTTGATGGATACCGTTGTACATTCACAACACACCTGATATTCCATGACTCGTTCGTATACTGTACAGTACTTGTAGCAATTCGGCATAGGACTTGCTTCGGCGGAGATATCTCGCCTTTTCCCACTTGTATCTCGCAGCGTCTCGCAGTCAAAGAGACGAAACGAAACGTTGAGGGCGCATATTGCAGGAACACCCATCGCGAATTACCATCGGAGATGCTTTGATACATGTGCGATTCCCCATCGACATCAAGATCCGAATCGGCCCTGAGGTGTCGCACGAACAGGACAGGAGATGTGGACCAGCCCCGCAGGGCTTGTCATGCTATGGCCCGCCACGTGGGAATCGAATCGCTATAGAGAACGCGATGGCGTGCCAGAAATTCCATGGCGGCAACCCATTCCGTGAGAGTCATGACTCGCCTGATGGCCCTGGATATGCACTGTGCATGCATGGTAATGGGATGCCGAAGTATACACGACTTACGAACTCGAGCCGAGATAGACTGTACGATCGGAGCAAGTGGTAACGACTCAGGATCATGAGGGATGGGATGATATCTTTACTTACTCCTCCCGAGTTACCAGCGGTTCGTTATGACTTTGTTGTGATGTGAACATGAGAGAGGTGGCTGTATGTGTCTATCAACGTGCAAGCTGAGGTGATGAGCACGGCCTCGGGATATCGGGGGATCTTGATCAGCAAACATGTTCGCATGGCGTTCACATGCTTTCGGCCGGACTCATGGAGAGACATCGGCGCGATTTGGCGGATGGCCCAACATTCATCTCGAGGATGAGGTCCAGGCTGTTGCGAACAACTGGCATGCATGTGCAAAGCGAACCACGTCTTTTGTTCTCCCACGGTATGAACAGGGTAATGCAATCACTCTCCGACAGCTTTTCACCAACTACCAACTAGATTCTCCTCAAGATCCACCTAGTCCTTCCAACCTCTGTAAATAATCTTGCTACCCCAGATCTGACCCTTCTTCAAAACCACCATTCCCCTGTACTTCTCCTCATTAGCCGCATTGACATACCTACTCGGCTCGACACAGAAACCTGCGCGCGGGCCCTTTGCCGCCTCGCTTTCATACTCTGGCGTATTGATGAACTTGCCAGTGTAGAATTGGAACGCGGGCTCCGTGCTGATGACCTCGAAGTGGATGCGCGTGTTGGGGTGGTAGAACTCGCACAGCTTGCGGGGGTGCATGGGGCGCGTGTCCAGTGCCACTGACGCCGGGTCGGGGTTCATGACGAAGCAGTGGTCGATGTCTGGTTCTGTTGGGCCGAGGACGAAGGCTTCGCCGGCCTGGATGCCTGGGTAGGGGATGATGTTGCCGGTGGGGATGGCGTCGTCGTCCACTTCCTGGTGAAGGTTGGTGTGCAACTTGGCGGTGGTGCCTTCGATTGTCGGACCGTCGCTGATGTTGAAGTAGCTACGAGCATGTAAGTATGATATCCTCTACAATTGCTTCTCTCATGCTGGGGAAGAAAACGCACCTATGGTTCGTAACCGCAACGACTGTCTCATCAACTTCATCGCCCACAAGCTCGACCTCATACTCGATTTCCAACGCTGTCTTCTGCACGCCCTCGTCCTCCGTCTTCCCAGCCGAAAACCACACTCTGCACTCGACCGTGCCTGGGAATCCCTCATCGCCATCCGGGCTCAGATACTTGAAGAACACCGCCTCCTTCCCATTCCTATTGACCGGCTTCGGGCCCTCAAACGTCCTCTTACCCCACCCTTGGACGCCACCGTGCAGTGTGTTGGGCCCGTTGTTCGCAGCCAAATCATAGCTCTTGTTGTTCAGCGAGTTGATCTTCGCGCCGCTGATGCGGTTGGCGACCCGGCCAATGGTCTCGCCGAAGTACGCATTGCTGACCTTGGGGTCTGCGTAGGCCTTCTCGGACGGGAACCCAAGGACGATGTTGTCGCCGCCAATGCGGAACTCTTGGATGATGCAGCCTTGCGGAAGGAAGGTGAAGGCGTCTTCGCCGGACTTGGTGATCGACATGTTGAGCTGCGAGGCTGGGGCTTTTACAACTGACTCGTGATAGATGATACTACGGTACGATATTACAGTAAGATGTGGAGGAGATGCGGCTCAAGGTGGCTTGAGGCAGGAGGCAAGGGAAGGTATCTGGACGCCACGAGATGGGAAGACACGTGGAGATCGCATTTCATCCATGTCGTTTCACCTGGTCGGGGAGGGGCAGTGTTGTCCTTTAGCCTAATGTGGCATTCAGCCTTATGACGTTATCCCGGATCAAGTCGCATGAGGCAGGACGAGAGTTCTTATAGGGGCATCTGTCACTGCTTGTAGTAATATTGTGAATACATATATTCCATTAGTATATGTTTCGGTATACAACGCATATTAGATACACGTTGAAACACAGTTGCACCTCAGACGCACCGAATCCGAAAGGTCGCAAACCTTAGCTTTGACGTCGTTCAGCAGCTTCCATTTGTGCCGAGGCTCCATCGCAGCAACTGCCGTGCCCGCGGGAGAGGAGTTGGCTCCGTCGCATCTCCATTATGCATCTTTCCCATATGGATGCCCCGTTAACCGCTGCATGATGCAGACATAGCAACCTCATACTGCATCAACGACCCTCGTGCGGTGAAGGGACTCGACCAGCATTCTGAATCGCGCAAGCTTGCGACTGACGTGTACCTGACCCATCGATCCTGCACATCACCAGCCCACAAACGCTGGCTCGCCAGACTGAGGTGACTATGTACGCTGTAATCATTGATCCAGTTGCCCAACCGCAAGCCCGGTACGGGAGACGCGATTGCATGTCGCATCCGGTCAGTGGTACGGTTGACCCGCTAAATGGCAGACCAGAGGATGCACCTCATCGATTAGTTATCACCTCCACGTCACCACAGACGGGGGAAGTAGGGAACATCCATCTCATTGATCCACAACAAGAAGCCGTAACGCCGACGGGTGCGAACAATGATCACTACTTTCTCAGGTCAGGCAGTTTTATGCTTCTAGAACGGCTTGCTGCATCCGGCAAATGCTGCGCTTGCTTAATTCGATACCGACATGATGGGGTTGGTTTATAAGCCGTTCTTTGCGCATACGGAATTGCGCCCGAAAAACTATGTCTGCTTTCGTTCATTGGACAGACGATCTGGCGCCGCGGGAAGTGAGACAAGCCTTTCTGCCACGCAGTAAAGGTCCGATCTTAAGCCACATGCACTGTACAGTAGACGAAAGAGCTTAACTTGTTGCTCCGCCATCACACACAGCCAAGCAAATGCCAATATTGCCAGTGATGGTGATCGCGATGCACGTGAAGATAGTAGTAGTAATGTACATTTGCCATATTACGTGCTGCATAATCATGAAAAGGTATCCCAAACCCCTAAAGTCTATAACGTCGTATTTCCAATATCCTGAAAAAGCCGTTCAACCGTGTTACCAAGCCACCCACCAGAACGCCCGCTAATCTTGCAGCAGATAGTTCGAAACCCAACCCTAAAATCCAATCGAGCATGCACCCATTACGTCAAAAAGCGAGTGGATTAGACTCCGGGTGTAAACTCAGAAAGCACCTCAGCCTAGCCTCCCATATGCTGACAATTCTCTGCTCAGTGACAGATTGTTTGTTGCCTTTCGTCCCAATGTAGTAATCGAATCCCCCCAACGCCCTAGGAGTGGAAAATGCGAGGTGCAAAGATCCGCTAGCGAGGGTAATCGTGGTAAGCCTCTGGTCGTGAAGTGAATGTCGGACGAAAAGCAAATACAACCCCGGCACGCTGAATGCAAGACCACATCATCGACTTTTTCCGATCTAACCAACCACGACCTGGTCGGCAGTGATGAACTGCTTGAAGTCGGCATCGACCAGTTGGTCCTGCATGAGCGGCCAATCTTGCTGCGAGAAGCCGGTAGTCGGGTTCTGTTGCGACGGGGTTTGACCCGGATACAGGCCCATCTGCAGCGCGTTCACGTCGTACGGCATCGGCACATCGTAGCTCTGCTGGAAGTTGTTGTCGAAGTTGGCCATGTTGAGGGACGGGAAGGCGAACTGAGGCGTCATCATGTCGGTCGGGTCGTAGGCTAGGTTGTTCCATTGCGGGTTGGCGAAGTCGTCTTCGGTGACGGCGTGTAGTGGTGACGGCTTGAGAGATTGGTTTCGCGAGGGTTGCGGGATGGGGCTTTGGGCCAGGGGTGATGGTGAGCTGTTGAACTTGAAGTTGTCGTTGAAGACGGGTTGCGGTGCTTGTTGCTGCACTGGTGTGCCGTGGGATGTTGACCGCTTGTGGCTATGATGGTCTTGACTGTGTTCGGATTCCGAGCTCAATGACCCTCTCCTCCTTGGAATATACGATGCGCCTTCAGATACTAATCTTTGTTGAAGCTTGATGGTGTCTTCTTCAAAGGTCTCCATCTCATCGCTGCCGTCGTGCTTGGCTTCCAGAAGATTGAGTCTTGCAAGGATATCATGCGTAAGAGGGTGTCCTGAGGCCTCAGATAGTGGTTGGCCAGGCCAAAGATTGGCGGCCAATAATCTCCTGTATGTTTCTTGTAGGCCAGCTACAAGTTGTGCCTGTTGTTGCTCGAGCATTTCCACGTATCTGAGGGAGTTAGCTGCTGGGCACTACATATTTGGTGTGAATCACTCACCCTTTAGGATATACTTTGTCGTGCGACTTCTTCCTCTCCCCGAACACGCAGATGGCATTGTCTGCTTTACATCTCGAACATGGATGGCTTCCATCGCATTTGGACTTCTTTAAACGACACCTGTCGCAGGCCTTGCAGACTCGTTTCCTTATTGCGTCTGCAGAGTCTTGGGAGGACTGTCTACTTGCGGAGTGATGTGCAACTGTCATGGTGTTTCCCTGGTGCAGCTTGTGCTCTGAAACCAGCAAGCTAGCTAGGTGTAACAGCAAACACAGGATACTTCGATTGAATTGACAAGAACACCCCCAGGTTGTTCCTCAGTGGGGTGAGTGTGAAATATATCAAAGCTACAAGCAAAAGCAGCTTAAAGTTTGCTTGATTGACGTATAGTGACGAATAGTAGGGGAGTAATAGGGCGGGAGAGTTTCCTGAGAGCTTTAATAAATGACGCTATGGAGAACCACCAGGCGAGGGGGAGCATGGTTATTATGTATGACCGCTGAATGAGTTACGGCCGCGGGTGTCAGATCCTTGGTAATGGTCTTCGTTAAGCATCGTCCGAGCTATCAGCATTAACTCAAGTGGAGCATGGCGCGTTCGGAGCTGCAGGGCGCGAACATCGACGGCCATCGGCTTCCCGACAGCCCTGCCAGCCTAGTCGCAGTAGCTCGAGGATGCCTGATGCTGCAGAAAGTCTAATCAGCGCATGCTGACTGAGGACGATGCGCATAGGAAATCGAGGGCAACTGGTGCCGCACCTCCAGGAGTCCACCACTGGACCACCAGCCTGCGGGCTCGCGGGTGGCGGATCGAAAGTCGGCCGAGGGTTCGGAAACCGGCAACGGTGACAGATTGACAACGCTTCGTACAAGGCACGCCGCTTGCGGTATAGTCGCGCCAGTCAGCTACCTGAGTTCTTTGGAATATCCGATCCGGTATCCGCATCGGGCGCAAAGGGCGAAACAACTGGTTAGGGTACCTACGTTATTTCGATGGAACTACTGGAGGATCGACTCAGAAATTGGCTTCGAACAAAGGGTGAATGCTCGCCCTCCTGCCTGCCACTGGCCACATTGAGCACATTGGCGACTCGCATCCCCAACAGCCACTCGCTCACTCACTCGCCCAGATTCAGGCCTTCGTCAGCCAACTCTCTGTGGCCTGATGGCTGAGATGCTTGCAAGGGCCCCAGACCAGTCTGCTGACAGATTGAGCATAACGCCGCGATCCTTGCCTCGCAGCTGTGTGCTTGGCGCCAACTGGCCATGCAAAGCTGTGCGCAAAAATCGGAGATTAGGGAGTTTGAGACGGCGTACAACACCGTGCCAGCCGTGCCATGGCCACTGGGCAGCGGTTCTTCTGATCACGAGTCTGAGGGGTTTCAATGTTTGTGAAAGTAGATGACGGGAGGGAAACGTTCCAGTTCAGATCCGCGCGGTTGTTCGGCTTTGTCTGCTCCCGTATCTTGGCTCCGCATAACTCTGATGGCATAATCGCATAAAGCAGTGGTGCACGGCCGGCAGTTGCCGAGACGAGACAGTGCACGGGGCACGCTATGCTGCGCGACATCGCCCGCAAGCCTGGCGCCTGGTTGTTCCCTGAAGCTGGACGGAATTCACACCGAGGTCTTGTCAACGCGGCGGAGTTCTCGTAATTGTGCACAAGGTACTTGCAGTACGAGGCCTCAAACGTGACTAGGTAAGTTCCTGGGCAATGGCGGAGTACCGCTAGAACACCTCCTCCCCTCACTCGAAACACGTTAGAAGGGCTGCGTGGCTGGACCCTGCATACGTTCGCAACTCCCTCTGCCGGCGTACATTAGAAATTACGGCGCCATCGCAAACAATCACGGAGAGTTCCAACCCTCCGACCACCGTTATGCGGATGTTAGGAGGTTAAAGTTGCGGCACCTGATCAAACACTGCCACCTCGCCCATGATTCGGGGTGCGAGGAACTGCTTTGCGCGATATTGTGCAGGACCGTCTACCTAGGCAGCATACAGTACTTCTGCGCAAGCT
Organism: Zalaria obscura; assembly: GCA_024184665.2. Lineage (NCBI taxonomy): Eukaryota > Fungi > Ascomycota > Dothideomycetes > Dothideales > Zalariaceae > Zalaria > Zalaria obscura. The sequence goes on along the minus strand of JAMKPW020000001.1, from coordinate 670,343 downwards.
CGGAAATAAGGGGCGATTCATGCTCCGGTCAAGGAGTATGCACAACCTGATTGAGTTCTTACGTCCGAGTCAAAGGCTTACGAACCGGTGCAAGTTCACGTGAAGGGGCGCAGGTTGCACCGTAACACGTGAGCAACACGACCCAATCATTTGCGCAAGAAGCGCCTGAATATCCAGGCTACCAATCTCTCTGACCATTTCTTTGCTCAGCACAATACTCATCATCAACTGTTCGCACATGACAATTTCTCATTGGCGTTCGCTTTTGGGTTTGGACTTTGGAGCTTGGTCAGATTCCTGTCGACTCATACAGCGGAAATGGGGCTTTTAGGCGAGGTGTAGTGGTCTGGACCTGACAGGGCTGAAGCACGTCTGACACAGAGTAATCTTGCTTATAGAGCCCATTCCCCCTTCGAGGGCTGCTCAGCCTCATCATTGGCGTTGCAAGAGCATAACATTTTTCGTGTTCAAGATGTGCCGCCTGACAACGGCCAAGGACAGCTATGCCATCCTGAAGCCAAAATATGCTCCCCTTTCCCGTCCATTATTGTCAGACAGTAGTTCCTCGTTTGTTGTCTGAGGAGTTTCGGACTATATTCTCATGTCAGGCTGCTTTTATCGATCCATCATAGAGGGACTGCGAAAGCATGATCCGTGATGGATTCTGCCCTCTAAGCTGCACATCAACCTCTCATGATAGATGCTATACATGAGCTCTCGATGGCTAGCGAGTCGATGACCCGATTGAGTCACCGCACCACCGCCAAGTGCTCCTTTCGGAGGCGAAACCCTTCCATCTGTTGGTGGCACTCTCCACCCTATCGTAGAAGACCTAACACGCTCATGGGCGTAGGAGGTACGCGATCCAGTAAGTGAGGTATGCTGCTCGCATGTCAGGACATGTTCCTGTATGACTGAACATTACGTGGAAACGGCGAGAATCGTGTCCCGTATGACTGAACACTATGTGGGCGCGGCGAGAACCAACCTAGGGCCTCACAGGTCACTCGACACTGTCTTTGCATCGTACGGTCTCTGATTCCATTTCAGAGTCATTCCCCAGTCCATATGGCAGATGTGTTTGACCAGACCTGATGCTCTCGGGCACAATGCTCGCGTCTCGGACCGACTATGATCGTCCACACAGACTATTCTGCACGAGACGTCCATGATGGAATATGTCGATGAGAATCTTACTGCTCCGTGTGAAGAGACTCTGCGTACTTTCTTTCGACAACACATGGGAGTATTAGAGAATGCTGACTGAGAGATTGCTTGACAGAACACAATGGTAAATAGCCCCTACGGGTTGAGCAGATGTATGAGAACTCTACTCGGCTCGTTGGATAATCCTAGCCCATCAAGGCAAGCTCCAAATTGTTCATGGCGGATACATAGGGAGGACCGTACAAAGCATCCACAGAGTACTGCAATTGTACGCAGACTGTTGGACCACTGTATCCGCAGGCATGAGGTGTGATACCATCAGTATGCGAGAATGGCTGTTGGGCGCCGCGGGTACTCGGCCATCACGACATGATCTGAACAAGATGATGGATGTTACGGCACAGACGTGATGTGATGCGAGATGCAAAGCGCCTCAGGCTCGCTCTTCGGAGCAAAGGCGGACGCGGTAACCGCGGTGTCGCTGCAGCATGACGGTCCTGACACCAGGTGCACCATCATCACATCGACGTGCACCTGACAGAATGCAGCATACCGCACGCCGGAGACTGATTACATGTAACTGATGTTCTATACCACACAAACGTAAGGTAGGTCCTTAAGTACTAAGGTGTGTCGTTTGCTCGGGCCTCAGAAATGCCGTGGTCATCACGCCAGCTCTCCCCACAAATCCCGCCAAGCTTTCTGGAGTCACCTCCACCGTCGTACGTCGTACCAGCTATCGCGTAACCTACCAACCTCCGTCCATACAGCTACCCAAGCTACTCTATCCACCAACCATCAACTCCCCAAACACATCCGCCTCGGGCAGAAGAAGCTGCCGACGAAACACTTACTCTGTAACACCCTGATCGAAACAATGGCCGCCACCAGGATGTCGCTGCGCACCCTCTCCCGCAGCATCCAGACGCCCGCGGTCCGCAACGTCCGCAACTTCCAGACCACGAGCAGGTTACTAGAGACGCCGTCCAACGCGATCCCGGTGCGGAAACCAGTCGGAGCTTTCAGAGGAGGGTTAGTACACCCACATCCCATACTCTCAGCATCGTCAAGAGCATAGCCGAGGGTAGCAGGTAGCAAGCAGATCGGAGGAAGGGGTATAAGATACGACATTTACTGGATGCTATGCTCGCGGCTATGATATTGTCTACACATTGATGGAGGGATGAATGTATGCTGACTGTTTTGCTTGGATAACAGTATCCTCGGTTTCCTCCTCGGCTCCGTGACCGCGGGCACAGGACTCTACTACTACGTTATCGACAACTACAAAGTGTCGAACGAGCTGTTGACCGAGGACATCTACGTAACTAACCCCACCATCTCCCTTGCGTATACCTCTACGGACCAAGGCTGACAAAGATACAATAGGCGCTACAGTCCGCCGTGCAGCGGATAGAAGGCTACGTCAAGTCTCTCGAGGCCAAGGTCGACGAGAAGAAGTAAAGGGCTCCTCAACTCCTCCTGAAAGACGCCAACACAGTTACATTCATAATCTCCCTTTTTAGCAGCAGCATCAGGTTGGCAAGATCACTCAACTCTGTAAAGTATTGCGGTCGCGGTGGCTGAAAGGTAGCAAGAACATCAGAAAGGCTTGACAAGAAGGCAGGAGTGGGAGGGAGGGAGCTGATCACTGCACAAACACATTGGAGGTCCGCACACATTTAGCAAGAGCGTTGTAGCGTTGTAAGATACCAAGTCATCACATCAACTATCGAGCGCTGCTCGCCCCTGTCTTATGGAGTGCGATTGTATGCCTGCGAATTAGATAACCAATTGTAGGGTCTTGTGAATTAAAGGACCGCTTTCGACTGTCGAGAACGTGCTGAAGCTTGCCAATCGACTCCCGCCTGCCCAGGTCGGTTCTGAAGATCAGTCACTTCGGTACGCACCACCGGACAATGTCACCCAAGGGCAACGGTTCAGAATCACAAGCTCGTGGGCGAAGGTGTTTGGTGTGCCGAAGCATCTGATTCCTGTGACTATCGTAAAGATACAAACTTTTAACTAATCGCCCGCTTTGCACGAGGCCGTTGATTGACAATCTGTGAAAAGAAGCAAACGCAATTTGAAAGAGAAAACCGAAAGCCGTCAAAGATCCACCTCCACGGTTGCCTGCTAGCCCTGCCTCTCTCGGCCGCCTTCTCTCCTGCCAGTGTTATGTATGGGTAACGTTTTGACCCCTGGTCGCCATTCACCTGCTATGAGATCCTGGGTCTCAGTTCTCGCGCAAGCGCCTCCGTGTCCTGGAGCGTATCGCATCTCGTTCTAGCTAACCATGCTCGGACTAGAGCTGGCGCATCGCTCAAATGTACCACATCGATGCACTGATGTTGTCGTTACTGGGCATATCCATGAGATCAGGGAAGTCTGTTGGAGCAAGCTCCGTTGAGGAAGAGCCGCCATGAGATGGACTCTGACCACGAGTCTGAGAGCCGGAACGAGATCCGCCAGAGGCAGAGCCGGTCTGCGAACGCGAAGTGGTACGCTCGCTGCTACCACCGCCGAATGACTTATCGTGGTGAATGGCGCGGTTAGATGCGAGATGAGCGTAGTACACAGCAGGGAACTGTGACACCGGGGTGGTCGCGCGGATGTATTGGTAAGAGTGCTCGTAAATCATCGTCTGAAGCTCCTCGTTGCTGATGTTGGCCTCGTTTAACAGCATGTGGTAGTGCATTGGCCGGGCAGTACCTTTGATGGCGGAGTGGGAGCAAAGGTAGAAGTCGTTTTCAAATGGATGGGTGACCCCAGTCTCGACGAGAGTACCTGGTAGTGGGTTGCCGTTACGATCAGCGGCTGACGAATCACCAACCTGAGGAAAGAACCGAAAGTGGTGACGCTTCGATGCGACCATTACCACGAATGGGATCTCCAATTTGGGACTAGCTGTACGTAGCAGCGCCTTGATGTCGGCAACCTCCTGGTCAAGTACGTGTCTATACTGGCCTTCAGACACTCCGTCCCTGAAGTAAAATATGCGACCAGGGAAGCGCCCGCCTCCAACACTACCAACCCATTGCTGGATTAGAGGCTTTAGAAGTTTCGTGATATTCCTCGTTGTGATCATCTCAACGCGGTGGCCATTCGTATTGCAAGCAGCGGCGTAACGGGTAGCCAGCTTATCCATCGAAACGGTCATTGCGGCCATAGAGGCTGCCTCCATACCCGGAGCTGCGTGTGACACGTCCGCGCCGATGATCAGGGTAGGGATGTTGCCAAACACACCGGCGGGGCCACCGCTCTTTGGTCCGACGGCTCTCGCAGTGATACCTCCTAGCTTGGCGTTGAATTTCATGCAGACATTCGAGATGTATTGTGCTTGACATTTCTCCACATGGGCGTATTGCATGCATTGCGAGACGACTCCATAGCGGCACTCAGCAGACTTCTTGATACGGCCGTAGGTCTGAGAGTCTTTGTCAGGCAGGACAAACATCAGAATCTGTGGTCTAGCCTGCGCCTGGTTGCCGGCCTTGTTCCAAATTTCTTCGACTGCCTTTCCAACATCTGGCCCGGACGCCAGATGAACTATTGGAGACGTATTTGCGACTTGGCCACCGTGTAGACGGTAGATCTTGATGAACTCCAGAATGAATTTGTCAATGACGGCCCTATTAGGCCCTGGGCCACGTCCGCCAGCGATCACACAGACACCCCAAGCCTTGAGTGGCTTCGAGTTATTGGCTTGCAGGAACTTCTTACCCTTGAGATCCCAGCGACCAGACGTGCGAGGATCAGTAGGTCCGTTTCCAAATTGGACCTTCGGGTTTTGAAGCAGGCGTGCCTTCACAACCGTCTTGTTTGGGTTGATCTTCACCCCATAGTTGTTGAGGTATGGGTCATTGTTCCAGTCAAGCATCTGCAAACCATGCTCCACTGATCTCCATCTCTCACCTGGTGGAGTGACAGCGAATTTGATCATTTGGGCTGTCTGCCTTTCATCGGTCTTGAAGTTGTAACGTTGATTTTCATTCAGCTTTAGTACCTCGATAGGCAAGACAGTATTCTTGCCCTTCGTCATCTTGACAAGTGGCCAATCTGGATGGGCGAGGCGCTGGCCATACTTCTGCTGAAAATAGTCGAATATCGACATCTTCGTCTCCTGGCCGGTTGCATTGTCGCGAACGTCGAAAGTGTATTCTCGGGCATTCTTAGAGATGATCTTGTCAATGACATATGCGTCTGGGCTGCCACGGTGACCTGCAGTAACACGAAGCTTGCGAATCCGCTTCAAGTCTGTCCAGGCTCGTGCCTCTTTGCCATTGACAGGCCGGAGCTTGCCAACAATATCATTCTCATTACGTGCACCGAGCAGTGATATAATGACTGTTTGTAAGGGTGCTGCAGTCCAGAAGATACCGTTGGCCACATCGACATTGACAGTGAGACCGTGATTGCCACCGACCTTGTGTGCAATTCGCATTGATTGGTATACGCCCTTGAAAGCCTCCACTCCTGAACCAAGCGGGAAGCGAGAGAGGCCCTTTGCAAAGAAGTTGCGTCTGATTTGGGTGTACCTCTGAGAAGGAGTTTGCCGCAAGAGGTGGTCGAGGAATGTGACGGCTTCGAGACAAGAATTGTCGAAATTAGCCTTACCACTGAAGAAGGAGTCGAGCTGATCAAACTTCACAACGTTGGTTCTCTTGATGATAACCCGATGCTTGTTCTCCCGGCCGCCTGGTTTCGTGGGACGACCTCTCTCGGCGTCGAGATCGACGGTGATTCTCAATTCGCCGTGATCAACGAGAGACCAAGCAAGTTTATTGCCATCGAAAACGAACCCTCTGCCAATGGCTTGTTGCACAGCCCGGGACTCCCAAAGGTTCATAATCAGACCTCTGGCTTCAGCACCGTTGCCAATAAGTACGTCGTACTGGACCACCTTCTTCTCGGGAAGGCGCTCGACATGGAACGTATTCAGTCCCATGTTGATCTCGCGACCAAGTGAGGAAGCCTTGGCTGGACGCCGGGGGAGCTTGGTCACGACGTTGGGTTCGGACTTCCCGTTGCGTATCATGTCCCAAGCACCTGCACCGAGATCGATGTTCATCTTGGAGCTGATAGTAACAGCAGATGCATTCGGATCGCGCTCACCGGCTGGATCACGGTTACCGTCCCAGCGGCCAGGGCTCTGTTGCGTACTCGGACCCGAGCCACTTCCGCTGTGGGACGCGGACTGCGATGCTGAACCAGAAGAGTCCTTGCCGTCGGACTGGTGGGAGCCCGTATGAGAGCGTGCTTTGTCTCCATCGTGATGCTCACGACGGACGCGACGCTTTTGAGCACCAGCCATTGTAGCTAAAGTCTGTCAGTGAGAAGTTGATGAGGCGAAGTGAAGCAGGCGGGGATGAGATCGAACTGGCTTGGTGATAATGAAGAGTGTGGTGGGGAGATGATTGGGGGGAAGCCGGCGAAATGGTTACGACTTACCTGATGTTTCTGGGTTTGGATCGGAGGTCGCAGTTGAGTTCGTATGTGGTGCTGATATCGATGTCAGTAAGAAGACACCTGTAAGTGATCCTTGGCGTAGTGAGTTAGGTGTGGTGGAGGAGACGTGTCTGACTTGAATTTTGTTGCAGCGAAGAGTCCAGTAGAGAAGGGAATGCAAGCGAAAAGGAAGAGCCACTCGCACCTGATGTGGATGTTAATATGTGAGTAACGATCAGGGTAGCTGGTGAAAAGACTTGAGGTAAGAGCTCAAGTGGTGGAGAGTTGGGTGTCAGAAGGTGTTGTTGTTGTGTGGAAGGGAGGAAAGGCTGATGCAGCTCAAGTAGTCGTAGAAACCGGAAGCCTCCGAGGATCACATGCGAATCGGGGTAGTGAAGGGCGGTCAGACTGAACAAGAGGGAAATGATGGCAAGAGTGAACAGAAGATGCACTCGAGAGAATTGCTTTGGTACCTTGAGTAGAACGTGGATTTCTACGCGTCTGCTTTGAGAGCTGAGCACACGAAGTACTCGCGCGTTCGTGAGGTCAACAGTGTGTGTGATGTAGAAAGGTAGGGCTGACGGTCAACAAAGTAAGGAGGGAATGGATGAGAATGTCGTAAGAGATTGTGAAGTGTTCTGAAAGTGAGAGAGTGTTGAGTGCTCGTGATGAAAGGTGATGTCCAGTATGAAGGAGGGAAGTTCGAAGGCAGTTGATGTCACCGAAGATGGAAGGCACGAGGTAAGGCAAGGGATTAAGATACTCGGGGAAAGTACCACCGAGCTCTCGAAGACCAAGTGGAGCAGGAGAGGTAAGACAGGCTACGAGGTCACCACTTGCTTTCCAGCATGAATCAACGCTTTCAGCAGTATTCCCATCTCATGACGAGGCATTGTAACTTACATGTATGCTATGGTTGCGACGTTGAGAGGGCGACGGACAGAAGCGGTGAGTGCTGCAGCTACCCCTGTCGTCTGCTGGCTTGGCATTCATCTCTATCACGTGTCTATCCACCTCAAAGACATCCATACATGTAGATCATGGAGTAATGCAGCATTTCGGGCCAGCGCCTATATCATTTTGACTATAATACATTTAACAGAACCAGATCTGGCGCTACATCCCCTACCCATGAGCCAACGCCATATCCCCAATGCATATCAACCCACATCATGCCCCGCCGTCACATTTTACTATTACCACCTCCCATCTAAAACCTCCTCGCACGACTAACATCCAGCGCCTTCAAAAACGCCAACGCCGCCTGCGGCGGCACCGTCGGCAACCCCTGACTCAGATACAGCCTCGCATTGGGGATCTGATGCAGGAGATCCCAGATAGGTCTGGCCAGGGGCTTGGGCCTCTGATACTCCGTCCCATCAGCAGCCATCCTCCTCTGCTGCTGTCTGCGGCCCGCAGCACCCTTGAGCGGGCTCTCGGCGCGGATGAACTTGCGCGCTGGGCCTTCGGCGTCCGAGTCCGTGTCGAGCGGCCGCTTGGGCGAGGGCACGTAGCCCGTTTGCAGCGCGTTCTGTTGCAGGGGCAGGGTTTCCGTGGTCGGCTGGATTGTCTCGGTGGCGGTCCGCGGACGGGTCTGGGTGGGCGAGAGGACGAGGCGGGTGGCGCAGGGGTCGAAGTGAGGGGCGGCGAAGCGGTGGGCGAAACGGGCGAGGGAGGGATCGGAGGGGAAGAGCTCGGCCATTCGGCGCTCGAGCTTGGTGATTTGGGCGAGCTCGCCGTATTGGGATTCGTATTCGTGGAAGTAGAGGAAGAGGGTTCGTGTGCGGGGGATGTTTTCGGGCTTGGTGGTGAGCTTGGAGACGGTTGTCTCGAAGACAGCGCGAGCGTCTGTGGGAAATGTCAGTGTGGGATCGGGGATCCAGATAGTGGATTGACTTACTGGTGACATCGTTGATATCAATCAGATGCTTGAGATACGCAAGCGCAAAGTGCTCGTCTTCTGGGAACAATTTCATGCCTCGCTCAAAGATCTTCGTTGCAGCCGGATCCTTATAACAGTGATGCTCAAGCAGTGCAGTAGCCACATAAACATCGCTAGTCAAGCGTCCCTTCTTCCGTGCTGTCGCAAACACATTACGCATGCCATCCACCTCTGGCTTGCCCTTGCCTTGGATGCGGCGCATGGCCCGTAATAAAGCGATCCAAGCGAAGGACAAGGTCTTCTTCAGAGTCTCGATCTGGACCTGCGTGCTCTTGCGCACCTCCTCAATCTGACGGTTCTGCTCAGCTTCTCTTGAGTTCAGGGCTGGTCCCTCACTCGTCTTCTCATCCTCATCATCGTCATCTTCCGGCTGTGGTGTGGGCTCGCGTGAGAGCGGTGGCAGGCTTGCAAAATACTCTTGTATACGTGCAATAGCTGGCGCCTCGCGTTGCTTGACTTTGTCGATGAGTGCATAAAGTGCTGTCAGGAGATTGTCGTATGGCGCCTTCACGGCATCGCCCTTCTTCTTCGCACCTTCAGCGCCTTCCTCAGAAACCATTGTCTGCTCAATGCGATCTGCTTGCCTGAAGGCAAGAAGACAGCTCTCTGGGTTCGCTGCAACACCCTTGGTAAGGAACTCGTTGCCCTCTTTCTCCAGATCGTTTTCGAAACACCAATCGGCGGCATCATACCACATCTGAGGCCAGAATCGGAGGGAAACAACAGCTTGTCTGTAAACAAAGAGAACACGATTCCGGTAAGCTGCTAGATCTTCGTCCTTGAGGACCAAAGGGTCCTCCTTCTCCCACTCAATCCATTTCTGCCAGATCTCGACTTGCTTTAGATATTCATCCTCGCCCCCGCATCCTGGTACTGGTGGAAGAGACGGCAAGGTAGTCCTGTCCAGATCTCTGGTGATGTTCTGAAGCGCAGTGTACGAGCTTCTAGCGGTCATGTATGATGGCGACTTCTCTTGTAGGAACTTGCGGCCGGTCATCTTGTTCAACCCCATCTCGAAATTGTCGTACTCCTTCCATAAAGAAGTGGTAGCTTGGGTGGGCACGCTGAATGCACGCTGGTACGCTTTACGGAGCGTGTCCATCTTCTGGGCATCCTGCCAGCCAGAGCCACCGATGGTTCCCGGGGCAGACTTGATGAAAGAGATATAATCCTGCCAAAGCTGACCGGCATCCTTATCCATACCGATCTGGCCAAGAGTGAATTCCCAGGCCTGCGAAACGATTGGTCTTTTCTCGGGCTGCATGGTCAGATTGTGCTGGCGCTGAACGTGGCCGAGGTAGATAGACCACAGAGCTATGCTGTAGTTATCCATGAGAGAGGCGTGGAAGAGGCGCTCAAGCCTTCCCATCTCCGACAGCTCGTTCTCCATCGTGGCGTATGCCACCCATTGGTCGCTCTGCTGCAGCATTAGCAATGGACCATGCCTCTAGTAGGGCCCTAATATACGACTTACCGCGGTTGGGAAGACTTTGAAGAAGCGGTCATAGACTTGACGAGCTTCATCAAACTTGTTCTTGGAACGGTAATGGTCGATGAGAGAGAGCCAGGCCTCGATATCGCCCTTTGGATCTTCCTGTATCCTGTCCTCCAACTGACCGACGACATCATGTGGAAGACGAGCTTTTGGAACGACTGATGCATTAGACAAAGAAGCATTAGTCTGCGGAGGAGCTTGAAGAGGCTGGGTGAAAGTAGCATCTGCAACGTTACTTCCGACAGGAGTAGCAGTCTGAGAAGGAGGAGCAGGAGAGAAAGTAGAGGCAGCGCCATTTGGAACTACACTAGATGCACCCATAACTGCAGGCTGGGTCTGGACTTGGACAGGCGTCTGATTGACAGAACGCGCAGGTGTTTGAGCAGGAGAGTTTGTGCTTGCTACAGCTAACGATCCATTTGTACCCGCAACCTGACTTGTCTGCACAGTATCATCCTCCTCTTCGTCATCTTCCTCAATGAAGCCACCAATCTGCCGGGGTGGCTGCACCGCCGGAGCTGGTGCTGCGTTTGACATGCGCGATGCAGTCCTTGACGGTGCTTGAGAAGTAGCGGCTGAGACCGGCGCGGAATCGGCAGGAGTCTGTGGTGCAGCAACAGCGGGCGCTGGTGTAGAGTCGCCTGTTTCTGGCGCGTTTAAAGCGTCTGGCATGAAGCTAGAAGGGTCATAGTCATCATCGTCCTCTTCCTCTTGAGGCTGCTGGTAAGCCGGATCATAGGCTGGCTGACCGCCCATGGATGCCAAAAAGGCCGCCTCACCATCCATGTCTGACATATTTTTGATGCTAGAAGGAGCAGAAGGAGTGAAGTGAGAACAACTGGCGGGTACAAGACACGCAATCAAGAACTGAAGTGCTCAAGTGAGCTCGCTCGCTCGTGATGCGGCGCCGTCGCTATGTGCGCAATTACAAGAATCAAGCTTCGAAGAAGACAACGATGAGCAATCCCGGAGCGTTATAGGATAACAAGGTGACAATAAGATGAGGAGAAGAGAGGAAAGTGTGTATTGAGTGTGAATGTATCTCTTGAGTGCACATGAAGCTTTGCGACAGGATCCATCCGGAGGCTAGGCGCGGGAGCGGCTAGTTCCAGGCGGCAATCGCGCTTAAAGTTTAGCCTGCATGACGCAGCCCTCTTTGTCGTCCGGGGAAAGCTAGAACGTCTGCGAAGCATCCGCGGCAGACAAACGCTGTACCCGGCTATACTGAATACACGATCTCTTTGGCGCCCGCACAAGACCGCGAGTGTCAACTACGCGGCTCTATCGGACGATATATCTGTTCGTCTTGGCTCCTGGGGCTCCAGAGAAGTAGCTGCTTCTATCCTGCAACCCACCGACCCCGGCTCCGATCTCCTGTCACCAGACGACCACGCGCATCCGGGCCATCATGAATCCCCAAATAAACCTACCACGGCACAACTCGAACGCGACCACGTTCGGCAGCATGGGTCCCCGAAGACGAGACTCCACGATACACATGCCACGCTTCTTCAAGCGGCTCTTCAAGTTCCCGCAGATGGACTTCGAGATGGCAGTCTGGGAGATGAGCAGCCTGATCATCGCGCCCAAGAAAGTCTTCAGATCGATCTACTACCACAAACGTATGCCCCGGCCCATACCCACCATCCCCACCATCCCCCTACCCCTAGCGGATCTCTCCCCACGCTTCCTGCATGTCACAGCACTAACCCGACCCAGAAACAAAGAACACCTGGCACCGGCCCGACCCATCCTTCACCTACCTGCTCTCCTTCTTCCTCCTCCTCACAGCCCTCGCCTGGGGTCTAGCCTACGCGGACGGCTTCTCGCGCGTCTTCCGGATCACCGCCGTCTTCATCTTCGGCCACTTCCTCGCCTCATCCCTGCTCGTCGCGACCGCGGCTTACTTCCTCGTCGGCAAACTGCTGGGGCCTGGGATTGCTGGGTTTCCGGGGAAGAGGCGGCAGGGGCTGTTCGGACCGCCGGGGAACGAGGTGCAGGAGCAGTTGGAGTTTGGGTATTGCTTTGACGTGAGTCCAGGGATAAAGACGATGTGTCGGAGGGTTGAGGTGCTGATTCTGATGGACAGGTTTCGATACGCGCATTCTTCCCTGTGTGGGTCTGGCTCTACGTGGTGCAGTTCCTGCTCATGCCAGTCATCGCACGGGACAATTTCGTCTCGGTCTTCTTTGGGAACTCGCTTTATCTCATAGCGTTCGGCTACTACTTCGTAGTAACATTTCTTGGCTACAATGGTACGTTCGGAAGAAAGACTATACGTCCATGTTTGCGCGCAAGAGAAGCTAACAATGCCCAGCACTGCCTTTCCTGCACCATACGGAGCTCCTGCTGTCACCCATTGCTGTACTCGCAGTCTTCTGGTTCGCGAGCCTTTTCCTTGTACATCTACCCAGACATTTCGCGCCGGTGTTATGGGCGGGCGCCGATCTTCGGAAAGCAGTATAGTGCAAAATAAAGACAATAGAAACGCCGAATCCTCGGATTGTATACTTGATCAGTAATCTGGCTTGCTGTCCACATGACTCCAGTAAATGCTAGACATCCCAGACACCGTTCCCAAATGCATCTCGCTATGCGCCTACCTTACATTAGTAGAGCGGGGATGACTCTTATATCTGCAAAGTCCTCTTCTCGACAATCTCCTCATAGGTTTGGATCTGGTCGCCGACCTCAAAGGCTTCCCAGCCGTCAAAGCCGATACCGCATTCTGTACCCTTGCGCATCTCGGTGACATCCTTCTTGACGTTCTTGAGCGACTCAACAGTACCTATCACACCATTAGCAGCTGTCCAATCTCACTTCACAGAAGTTGAACTCGCGGAGCAAAAACTCACCATCATAAATCTTCTCCTCGCCCCTCAAAACCCTCACCCTCTTGTTCCGCCCAATAGTACCGTTCCTAATCTTACACCCCGCAATCTTAATCTTTTTTCGTCCACCGACACCAATCTCGAAAGCAGCCGCGACGTCCGCCTCACCCGTGACACGCTGCGTGCGCACCGGCGGCAGCTTATCCTCCAACACCGCCTTGATCTGGTCCACGATCCTGTAAATGACGTTCTGCTCGAGGATCTTGACGCCGCGCTGCTCGGCCTTGCCGACGCTCTGCGGGTCCTCGGGCAGGTTGAACGACACGATGTGGCCCTGTGCCGCGGCCGCGTGCTCGATGTCGAACTCTGAAACGGGACCGACGCCGGAGCGAAGGACGGTGGGCGAGCAGAGTGGGTTCGACATTTGGAGGACGTAGGCCGAGACGGCTTCCACGGAGCCGGAGACGTCGGCCTTGATGATGAAGGGGACGGTTTGGTGTCCGGTGGACTCGTCCTTGCGAGACTCTGTGTCCTTGTCTGCAGCTGCGGCGCCTTCAGCGCTGTTCGCTGTTTTAGTGGCCGCATCTTCGGCGGCGCGCTTGTCTGATTCCAATCTGCGGGTCTCGTTGATTGCTTCCATGTCCTCGGCCATCTTGACTCTGTCTTCCTTCTCTTGGCGGTACTCAACGACGTCGGTAGCCTTCTGCTCGTTTGGTGCCTGGAGGACCTCGTCGCCAGCAACGGGTTGGTCCTTCCAGCCATCAACCTCAACTGGCGTACCTGGGCCCGCTTCATGAACGGCTACGCCAGCTTCATTCCGCAGGCTGCGTACTCTTGCCCAGGTCTTGCCTGCGACGATAATGTTACCAGCCTTGAGGGTGCCCCTTTTCACCAAGACAGTAGCAACACGGCCGCTCTTCTTTGTCGTTGCCTCCAACACCCATCCCTCGACCATGCCATCCGTCTCAGCGCGGTGATCGAGAATCTCACCGAGTGTGACCGCCGCCTCTTCAAGAGTCTCCATTCCTTCGCCTGTCTTGCCACTGACACACACGACCTGGGTGTCTCCACCGTAGTCTTCGATCTCTACGCCGTGACGCGCTAGATCTTGCTTGCAGCGCTCGATGTTCGCTTCTTCCTTGTCGACCTTATTGATGGCGACAATGATCGGGACGTTGGCTGCTTTAGCGTGGCGGATAGCCTCGATGGTCTGCGGCTTCACAGAGTCATCGGCAGCAACGACAAGAACGACGATATCGGTGACGTTCGCACCACGCTGTCGCATGGCGAGGAAAGCGGCGTGGCCGGGTGTGTCGAGGAAGGTGATCGTCTTGCCTGAGGAAAGCGCGACACTGAACGCACCAATGTGCTGCGTGATACCACCGTGCTCAGTAGCTGCGACAGATGACTTGCGCAGGAAATCAAGAATAGTGGTTTTGCCGTGGTCAACGTGGCCCATGATCGCCACCACTGGTGGACGTGTAGGAAGGAACTCCTTGTCATCCACTTCAGGGCGCGCCTTGAGGTCGCGTTCCTCTGCCACTTCTGCGTCACCGAAGGTGGGCTCGAAGTTGTATTCCATGGCAATCAAGGACGCGTTCTCAGAGCTTAGGATGTGATCGTGAGATATATCGTTGAAACCCAGTGACTCAACTTTCCTGATGAAGGTCTCGAGTTTCACACCAAGCGTCTGCGCAAGTTGGGAGACGCTAATAAACTCAGGAAGCTGGATAGGAGTCAACGCCTCAGCTTTACGTTGTGCACGTACGGCCTTCTTCTCTGCTTCTTTGGCGGCCTTCTGTCTCTTCTTCTGACGCTCGTCTTTCCTGGCTTGGCGGTCCTCGTGCATGTCATCGAGACTGTAGCCGCCGTCGTCATCAGCAAACCTACCCCGGCGACCTCTGCGCGGGCCCTCGTCCTCAATGTCATCGTCTTCAAATCGGCTGCGTCGGGGTTTGCGCCCGCGTTCCCGCGTGATGGTAGGCTCTTCCACCTCTTCCTCCATACCAAAACGAGCGGCGAATCTGCCGGATACGGCTGGGCGTGGAACCTCGTCCTCCTGCTCTTCCTCTCTTGGCGCGCCCTCGAACCTCTTCCTTTCCGCATCTTGCCGCATTTGCCTCTGCCAATGCAACCGAGCTAGCTCTCTGTCGGACAGATCACTTTCCTCCTCCTTCTTGCCTGAGAATTCGGTTTTGCGCACACCGGGAGTATTGACTCCGACACTCCGAACGCCACGGAATTCAGGGGCCTTGACATCGTCGGAAGGTCGATGCAAACGTGCATATCGATTGAAAAAGTCATCACCTTTGGAAAGCTCTGTTTTCGAGGGGCAGTTGCGAGCCATGTGTCCATCCTCACCGCATTTGTAGCAAGTAAACGGCTTCGTACACTCCGACGCATGATGGCCTTCCTCACGGCATCGGCCACACTGGATCACACGTGGTGAGCTATCGAATGGGGTCTTCTTGAATACGTCAGTGCTGGCAACGTTGCGCCTCTCATGTGGAGCATTGCGCAGCGACCTCTGCCGTCTATGTTCCTCAAACTTGGCATCGATGTCTTCGGGCGATAGCTTTTGCTGCGAAACAAATGGTTTGAAGGTTGTTGATGCCTCCTCAGTCTTCTGCTCTTCCTTGCGCTTGACAAGGTTCCATTGCGAGGTAAGCTGCGGGTCAATTGGCTCGTCTTGTGGATCCAAGAGCCCAGAGCTAGATGTCATCCTGATTCTATACGACCTTTGCGGTTCATAGCGAGCGTTCCGTTCCTGGCGCTCTTGGTCCAGGCGCTTTTGCTCTGCCCTTGATGCTTCGAACTTTGCAGCTAAGATATTCCGCTCCTCCAGTTCATCTGCGCTAAGGTCAAGCGGTGGCTGGTTGTTCGGTGTCGAACATGGAGCAGATGGTTGCAAGCTGGCTGTCTTTCGGGCCAACAGAGCTTGCAACATTTTCTCCTCACTCTCGCTCAAAGCTCCTGGTTGCGATGGACCGGCATTGCTCACAGCAGGCTGCGCCACAGTTTCCAGCCTTCGAGCAGCTTGCTCTGGCGTCTCCCCTAAGGCTTGGCTGAGCAGTGCATCAGAATCCTTTGACTGCGGCTGCGAGGCCGTTGTCTGGGTGGGTTTTGCTGCTACTGTAGCCCTTTGTTCTTGCACCCTTTGGCTCAAGCTTTGTCGTACTTCCTCTTCTTCGGCAGTCAACGATTGTTGCGGGGAAGGCTCTCCAGTCTCGTCGCGCTCATGCTCGTGACTTTGGTTCGCACCGCCCAGTTGCGCAGTTGACTTCGCGGGCTGCTCCTGTTTCAGTGGTGCGTCTCCTTGACGAGCTACTCGGGTAGCAAAGTCTTCCCTATCACTCCGCAGAGCGTTGTCCTCCTGCTGTTGCGCCAGTACATTACGCATCTGTCTGTCCTCCTCAGAGAGCCCTCCCTCGGACTGTTCAGTTGCAGCTTGCTCGGGCTGCCGAGCCTCTGCCTCTGCCTCTGCCTCTGTATATCTGTCCCTGTTTAGGTTAGCGTCCTTCTCCGCCCACGTCTCTGCGACCTCCTCCTCCGCCGGCCTAGGTGGTGGAGGCGTCCTGCCCCAAGGGCTGCGGATGGCGGTGTCCTGCGCTTCACCAGAGTCATTCAACCAGGGTGCCGCAGCTGGTGCTCTGGGGGCTTTGGTCGGCGTGTCCTTGTTTCTGCGCGGAGGATTCGAAGGTGCAATTTGCAAATGCCTCAACCGGTGTGAGGCAGGTCTTTCTCCTGTGGGTTCAGTCGACCTGTAGGTGTTCCTCTGCGCAGACCTGGAAGGCGCATCTTGCAATTTGGCAGACAGGCTTTTATTTTCGGGTACTTTCGCTTCGTGGTCTTGCATGATTTTGCGTATGCGAAGCTTTGAGTCGTCATCGTTTGGTGCGCCGTGCAGTTGTCCTCTGTTCTTCGTGGGCTCCTTCTTCCCGTCGTTCTGATCCACTTGCTGCCGCCCCATACGTCGCTCTTGTTTCTCCTGATTTACATCCCCTTCGAAGCTGCCACCCGTTGGGAATTTACGGATGCCTTGGAAGCCTGTCTCTGCCCTCTTGGCTCTGGCATCCCGGTCCCTGATTTTCCTGTGAGCCGGCGATTGCTGAAGAGCCGGCTGCGAAAACAATCTGGTCGAGACATACTGATCCACAGCCTGTTGTTCCTGGGCCTTACGTTCCGCCTCCAGCCTTTGAGACTCTTCCAACCTAGCCTTCAGTGCCTCCCTCTCGACGGAGCTTTCCATATCATCCCAGCTAGACTGACCGCCGAAAGGCATGGCGGCCGGCTGTTGGGGTTCGTCCGCTCCATTCTGAGGTTGCGCCGCAGTCGCTGCCGAGGACTGTAAGGCCTTATGAGATGTGTTGATTTGACGCCTCTGGGCGAAGGTGGTTTGGCGTGGCACACGACTCGTCACCGTTTCTCCCGATAGTCGACAGGCACAAAAGACGCAGATGCTTTGGCTGGAAGGCGTCTGCTAGTCATGTTAGCTTGAAGGAGTAGATTCTGCGGCCATAATTTACCCTTAGCAACCGCTGACTGCGCATCTCTCCGAATAGCAAACGAGAGTGATACTTGTATACCTAGCGAAAGGATACAAGCTGCATGTAGGTGGTTGACTGACTGCTGGGCGTGAATTCTCCGGGGATGAAAGTCATCTCCGCATCCCCGAGGTGGACCCGACCGAACGGCAGGCGGAGTGGACAGAGCAGTAACTTAGTTGTTACAAGATCCAACTAGTATACATGTATACACCTTACATGAGCGAAGTAGATTCTTATACAAGCATACTAGACCCTTACATAAACAGAGTCATCCCTTATGAAAGTAGAGTAGTAGGCCCCTTATATATGTAAAGCAGAGTATCTCATCACAGTAGCGTACCTAGTTTAAACCTATTTACAGTCTATACCTTAGGTAGACTACCCTATCATAAGCCTTGACAAGTAATCTTTAAAAGGATACATGTAGCCTTAAAGAGTATTGAACTTCATTCCCACCTGTAGTTACATCCATGGATCACCGTCGCCGGTGCGGAGTTCAACGTCATCCTGTCCCCGCTGGACGCTCCCGTGTGACGCACAGCATGCCCCAGTCGCACGTAGATCGTTGGCATGAATGGTCTGGTATCTCTATGTATGGTATTGCTTGCTATATCAATGTATGGCAGCAATAAGCTCCAAACAGTCGTAGTCTTCTCCAGCTACGTCGCTTACGTTTGGCACCACGAACCCAGAGGTATAGGCACAACAAGCTGCAAGATTTGGTAGAGCTTGTACGGTACATGTAGGTTGTGTCTCCGAAGGATCAACATCTTCAGCACCAATGAAGATGCAGTTCCGCCCGCCTGGGACGTGTAAGTAGCACCCCGCGGTGCTTGCATGCATGTGGGCGGAGTTTGTCCTATGACGAGACCGAGGAAAGCGTGCCTTCCTTACATGTAAGGAACATGTGCCCTTTCCGTCGACGTGCAGTCTCCCATCTCTTAATTTCCTGTTCAATTACACTCCCAGGTCTGGAGGCAGTCCAGCCTTAAAAGAGCATTTGCATATCCGAACACCTCTGTTTCACCAGCCCAGCCGAGAGTATAGCCAGAATTAAAGTGCGGAAAGGTCATCATCATGACTAGCTACGCTCCGAACCACAATCGCAACGTGTCTATCGGCAGCGACTACAAAATGTCTGAAGAAGCGCAAGGTCATCAGGGGCATTTCTCAGACCCGGAGAAGCAGAGTGCGGATCTTCGTCGTGGGGATCTATCGCGCCCTGCACCGCAGTATACCAGGAGGAGATCGAGTTTCTATGATAAGATGGACGACCCGTTCGATGATGAGGCGGATTCGGACGTCAAGTATCGCACTATGCACTGGTGGTAGGTCGAGGTCGTGAACACCGGCTTCTCTCGTACCTGAGCTAATCAGTCTCTAGGCAAGCATCAATGAGTGAGCGCCCACCGTACTCCAGATTGTCTAGCAGCCAGCTTACTCTTTGCCGCAGTCATGATCGCCGAAACCGTATCGCTCGGCATCCTATCCTTGCCTTCAGTGCTCGCCACCGTCGGAATCGTACCCGGCGTGATCATGATCATCGGCCTCGGTGTCATAGCGACCTATACTGGCTACACTATTTGGCAATTTCGCATGGCGTACCCCCACGTGGTGAATATCGCAGATGCCGGCGAGGTTATCATGGGCCGATTCGGGCGTGAGGTTTTCGGAGCGGGACTGGTGATCTTGCTGGTCTTTACCGCTGGTAGCCATATCCTGGTCTTCACCATTGCGCTCAACACTATCACGCAACATGTGACCTGTACGATCGTCTGGGCTGTGGTCGCGCTGGTCCTGTTCTTCCTCTGCACGCTCCCCAGGACGCTGAAGAAGGTTTCCTACCTCTCGATAGGCGGTCAGTCCGTCCTTCTCCTTTGCTCCATGTGCCGATACTGACTCAGGGCCAGCATTCATATCCATCTCATCCGCCTGCATCATAACCATGGTCGGCGTCGGCATCGAGCGACCAGACCCCGTAGTCCAGACCACCGTCCAAGGCGTCGAATTCGCGACCGCCTTCGTGAGCGTGACCAACATCGTATTCGCCTACCTCGGGCACGCGGCCTTCTTCTCCTTCATCAGCGAGCTCAAGAAGCCCGAAGACTTCCCCAAAGCGCTCTTTGTGCTGCAAGGCTTCGACACCGTTTTCTACGTCGTCGTCGCCGTCGTCGTGTACAGATACGCGGGCCCGGATGTTTCGTCGCCCGCGCTCGGGTCGACCGCTGAGACGGTGAAGAGGGTCGCGTACGGCATTGCTTTGCCCACCATCATCGTCGCAGGCGTGATTTACATCCATGTAAGTGCGACTCTGCTACCCCTACCCGTCATGAGGCTAATGCAATCCACAGGTAGCCGCGAAGTACGTCTACGTCCGCCTTTTCCGCGGGACGAAGCACATGGGGTCCAATTCATTCAAATCGCTCGGCACCTGGGTAGCCATCGTAGCGACGATGTGGCTGATCGCGTTCATCATTGCAGAAAGCATCCCGGATTTCAACGACCTGCTGTCCCTCATCTCCGCCCTCTTCGCCTCCTGGTTCACCTACGGCTTCTCCGGCGTGTTCTGGCTCTACATCAATTACGGCCAGTGGGGCGCCAACGGCAGGAAGATCTTTCTAACCGCTGTCAACTTCAGCATCATCGCTCTCGGCGTTGCTGTTTGCGGAATTGGGCTTTATGCCAGCGGAAAGGCGATCCACGACGGTTCTGGAAGCGGGAGTTGGAGTTGCGCGGATAATTCAAAGGGCAGCGCATAGGTGGAGACTCGTGGACATTTCAGGTTAGGTTTTATACCCTTGAATTTCTAGTTCGGCAAATGTAATGGGATGCATCACTTTCGGTGCTATGAATAATCTACGCCTTCGACCCTACCGGGTATCTCTGAGTACACGTTCCGTAACGCCGATTCACACGCCAATCCACCTCCTCCACAAACCAATACCTCATGCCACAGGTTCCGCGTCAAACAGCATGGTCCCATGCGAGCCTAGCGACACGCTGTCCTGCTGGGCCCTTCTCCTCTCGTTCCCTTCAATGGTCTTTCTCTTCTCAGCCGCCTGCTTCTGCGCCTTCGCCAACCGTTCCAACTCCGCGTCCACCTTCGACTCCCACTTCTCACCATAGATGCTCTGCAAGTCCGCCTTGACAGATGCACCAAGCTGGTCCTCCAAAGCTTGCAGCGCGCGCTGGTTCAGCGCCGCTATTCTCTGCTCCGTCGCCTTCTGCTCCTCCATCTTCTGTCTCTTCTTCTCCCGCTGGGCCTCGGCCTTCTTCTCTTCGTACTCCTTCCGCTTCTTTGCCACCGTCTCCGCACGGCGAGCCTTCTCGGCCAGATAGCGCACGCTATGGCCGAGGTTCTTCCCATCGTCTTCGGCAAGCTGGACAGGAGGCGTCGTGAAGAAGAGGACCCGACCCTGTTCGTCACGGTGGAACTGTTCGCGGACCTCGGGTGGAATACCGGCGTTGGCAACGTCGGGAAGTGTGTACACTTCGATAGGCGGGGGATCGCGGTAAGAGGAGCTGGCTGCTGGGCGGTTTTGGAGAAAAGCCGAGGAGGACGGTGGTGGGATTGGTGCCTGGTATGGAGGCACGTGGGAGGCAGTCCGTGGCAGAGGAGCAGCCGAGACTGTTTGCGGAGTGGATGGTGGGAATGCAGCGGCTTGTACTGAAGGTGTGCGTTGCGAGACTGGAGCCGGCGATGCCGAGTATGTTGGAACATGTGAAGGTGTGTAGGAGGTTCTGGCCGCAGGCTGTGGTCTAGCGGGCGAGGCTGCGGTCATTGGTGCAGCGGCGGTGGCACTGGTCTGCATGGGTGAGTAGTTGGGAGCCATGCTGGGCGGTGACATTTGAGGTACTTGACGCTGTGGAGGAGCAGGCGGTGGTTGAGGGGGTGGAGTAGGTGTTGGCTCTGGTGGGGGTGAATCCTAAATAAAGGTTAGGTATCTTACATGTGAATGATGAGTGAAAGTCTTACCTTCGGGTCACGAGGCCGTTTGTGCACAGCACCAATCTTCGGTGGCGCGTTCTCTGCTCCCCACTCGGGCTTAGGCATGTCGTCCGTCTCCTTCGCATCATCCTTGAGCAGGTAAGCGATAGGACTGGGAAACTTCTTCATCTTGCGCGGTGTATCGAAGAAGTTCATCTTGTAATCCTTCGCGCGCACTTCGTCCGGCAAACAGCTAGCCCAGGTCTTGATCTTGTTGAACTTGAACTTCTCTTCGTTGTAGCGGGCCTCGCATACGTAGATTTCCATGTCCGGAGGCAAGTCGCGAGGTCTGCCCTTGTAGTAGCGGGTGAAGAACATGATGAAGCAGCGGTCAACGATTTCATCAATCCTATGGTCCCGGTATTGGCCAGTCTTGACCACTTCGTTCTCCAAGAAGTGCTTATCGAATCGATGCACAGTCTGCTCAGGACGATAGTACCAGCAGACATTGACCCACTTGCCACCTTCGTTGTCTTGCCAAGTGCGATAGATCTGGGCCGGAATCGGCTTCGTCAAGTCATTCACATTTTGGATATGCACCCAGTCTCCGACCTTGTAGAGCTCGCCGTTATGAAGAATGCCATCAGGCATTGGAATTCTGCCCTCTTCCATGACATAGTCTGTATCCGGCTTCGCCCTTTCTTCGTCCGCCAGTCTGTGAGACTCCTCTTGCAGGACAACAGCATCCTTGTAGATCTGACTTTCATCCATGTTATAGCGTTTTGCATTCTCAAACATCAGATCGACATCCCTCATAAATTCGTCCAGAGACTTGTACTTCTTCCTCTTGAAGTTCCTCTTAAGAAGATCATAAGCCATAGGTTCCTTGATCTCCGCATAGTAATCCGGCATCGTTCCTTTGTCAGGTAGTCTCTCGAAGGAATTGATAAGCTGTGTCTTGGCGTTTTTCGGCCTCCTCATGCCCTTGAGGACTGCCTGAATCCTCGCTTCTGTTGGAGTGTGCACCTTTGGCGGCCTGCCCCTCTTCTTTCGGGTTTCCGGGTCATCATCTTTGTCTCCAGCGCCTCCACGGTGCATGAGCGCGGTAGAAGAGCGGGGGCCGCGTTTTTTCCGTGGTCGTCCACCTTCATCATCATCACCCGCATCCTCATCGTCCTCGTCTTCTTCACCTTCTTCATCATCTTCGTCCTCCTCCTCTTCTTCCTCCGCTGGTATCTCCTCCTGAGGCGGAATCTCTCCAAGATACGGCAGCTTGGCCGTCTCCTCGTCCACAATCTTCTCGTCTACCAACTTCTTCAATTCTGACTCTATCACGCCCTTGATAACGAGTGCATCTTGGTATGCGCCAGCATCTGGACGGTTGTAGACTTGCGCATTGTGGGGTATCAATGCGAAGTCGCGAACGAAGTCGGCGAAGGTCTGGTACTCGCGATTGTTGATCTTGGCTTTGATGGTGCTGAGGGCCATGGGCTCCTTGATGATGTTGTAGTATTCGGGAAGAACGCGCTTGTTGACCTTGCGATGGAAGACTTTGGAAGGATCATAATCGTCCTGGCTCCTGTACGCGTAGATATTGTCCAAGACTCTCTGCATAGCTTGCCATTCCTCGCCTGTAACCTTGGAGTCGGGTTGAGGGCCCGTCTCCGTGGTAGGGACGGGCGTCGAGCTTGCGCGTTTGGGCGGCATTGTGCCTTGGTCGGACGCAGATGTCTACCTTAAATAGGTATACCGATGTCACTCCCGCCTACCTTCAGCCTTCAGGTGCATCATTGATGTACGCGTTGCGGTCGAGAAGTTGCAGGCGCGGTTCGCCAGTCATGAAGCGTGTGGGGGACGCCAAGGTCTGACTCGTGCCATGACATACTGCATTCACCCGCCCAAACCAAACAGCAATTGATTGCTCGAACATCCTACAAACTTTGGATCTTGTGTTATTTCAGATGACTATCTTCTGAAGAGATCAATATATATACTCCATCACTCCGCAAACTGCGTCCTAATTCCCAAATTCACTTCCGGTCAACAAAGGTGCTCCTCGAAACGACCACATATCTAAGGGCGAACATCCAACGGCATATCGTGTCTAGTTGAAAACATACCTATCTGACTTTTCGTCATACCAAGCTCGGTTGCCCGCCTGCTTGTTCGATCCAAATCGGACTCTCCGAGCCTATCCGTTCACAAAGATGAGGCTCCGAGTGCGAGGCCCATCGGGCGCCACCCAAGTGACGGTTGCAGACGACGCAACATGGGGCGAACTGCGCACCATGATATCCGAAAAGACCTCCGTGACCGACTTCGACGTCAAATACGGCTACCCTCCGACGGCCCTAAATACCGACAGCATCTCCCCCGACACCAAGCTCGCGGACTTAGACGTCAAGCTAGACGGCGAACAACTCATCATCATGCCCCGGAACGTGCAGGCCTCGCTCGCAGCACCGATGGCAGGCCACGCACCAAACCCCACCACCGTCGGCTCTCTCCCTTCGCTGTCTTCCATCGCAGCGCCAAAACACCAACCCGGCGACTTCGCCTCAGGCCCTACAAAAGCCGAAGCGAAAGCAGCGCCCCTATCCCTCACCAAAAAGGCCAACACGCTCGACAGCGACCCGCCGGAAATCCCCGTCCCGAATCTCGAAGGCGTCCTAGTCCTGCGCGTAATGCCCGACGACAACAGCTGCCTGTTCCGCGCGGTCGGGGGCGCCGTGCTCGGCGACGCGCTGGACGCGATGAACGAGCTGCGCGCCATCGTGGCTCAAACCATCCAGTCGCAACCGGACGTCTACACGACGGGCCTGCTCGAGAAGACGCCGGACGACTACTGCGCGTGGATCCAGCGGGACGACAGCTGGGGCGGCGGCATCGAACTGAGCATCCTGTCGGCGTACTTCAACATCGAGATCTGCAGCATCAACGTGCAGGACCTGCGGGTTGATCGGTTCAACGACGGACAGGACCGGCGGTGCATTTTGGTGTACTCGGGCATCCACTACGATGTTGTTGCGCTGAGCCCGGGGGCGGGGCTGTCGCCGGACGGGGATCGGAAGGTGTTTGATGTGGCGAGGATTGAGGGCATGGAGGATGAGGATGGGGGTGCGTTGGAGGGCGCGAGGGAGCTTTGTAGGGTGCTGCAGGGCAGACATTATTACACCGATACGCAGGGATTCGATGTCAGGTGTAATGACTGTGGATGGTCTGGGAAGGGAGAGAAGTCTGCTGTGGCACACGCGACGGAGACGGGGCACTACAATTTTGGAGAGGCGTCGTGAAGAGGCTCGTAGGTTCGAGTCTGCGAGGTGATTCGAGGAGGCTGAAAGGCGCCTACACTTTTATATGATAGCAGATAAAGCAGGGTCATAGCTGCCTCACAGTTAGGAATGCCGCACTCAAACCACGACTGATCCGTCTTTGGATGGATGGGGACTCCACCCTTCAGCTTTAATTTTGTACGTGTCTATCTTCATTATTTCGTATGTTAATCGCACACCTCTGTGACACGGCCAACAAACCCCTCGAGGCCTGCGACACCCTTCTCTCCTCTCTCCGTGCCCCCGTACAAACTCGGGCCTCCGCCCGGCATCACCAATATCTTCGAACCGAGCTCAACATACTCCCTAGAAGCGTCGAAATGCAGCGCCACGAGCAGAAAGTGGTGCGTGACGACACCCGCGACGGGCTCCATGCCTCCAGCAGCCTCATGCACAGCTTCGGACAACTTATCCGTGTCCGCCAAGCTCTTTCGGATATGCACCATTTCAGACGGATCAGGTGCGCGAGCAGAAATGATCCTTGCAGATGCGCGTATGCTTGCGAGGTAGGCGACGACATGGCTGCCGACAGCCAGACTGCCCAGATCTTCTCTTCTGAACCACGCCACGACGGTGCTGATGGCTTTGGGACGGACATCTGCAACAACCATGCCCTTTCGAATCTTCAGTTGCTGTTCCTCGTCGTCGACAAAGGTCAATCCAAGCGTGCCGACTTGATTGCTGTGGAGAGTGGAGACAGGCAGCCTTAGATTTCGTATGCTTGCGATTTTGACTCTCCTCGATTCGCGCTTCTCGGCAAGTCTCGCAGCTAGCGTTCCCCGTGCCCTCAGCGCACCCGGAAACGAACGGGATGTCTGGAGTGCAGATGGACGATGTAGACTCAGTCCGTCGGAGTCGTCCGAATCGTCATTCCCAGCCGAACAAGGGCCGATGTAGACTTCATCGCCAATAGATAGAGTGCCTCGATGCAGGAGTCCGCTGACGACGGTAAGGTACGAGTCCGTTACCCTGCTGTAAACATCGTCGATGTTGAAGACTGTGTTTGGACCCGCGAGGCTATTGGGTGGGCCGGTGACATCCCCTGCAGGTATTGGAAGCTGCCGTAATACAGCATGCATGCTTTCCACGCCGCGTCCATCAACAGCACTAGTCATGATGATCGGCACGGCTTTGCAGGGATCGGACTTCAGAATATCGAGGACCCTCACCATCTCAGTACATACTCGAGCTGGTACTGCGTTCAGATCGTCCTCCGAGACGGAGTTTTGCGTGTTCGGGATCATGATAGGCGCCCGTCCGGCAGCTTTGAGCGTGGACAGCAACTTGGCCAATGTAAGTCGCAGACCAGTTTTCGAAGCTATGTCAAGCTTTGTGATCACCACTACCAGTGGTAGACCGAGCCTCATGCAGAGGTCTAGGTGAGCAGCGGATAAGTCGACGTCGGTCACACCGGTCTCCACCGACTCCTTACTGCTGGCTGGGCTTCCAGTCCTTTTTGGAGTCTCTTCGGCATCATCTGCAGGTATGCACAGCGCGGTCCAGTGCGGATCCCATCCGACAAGCCCTCTGACCGTGGTGCGCCGGTATCTAGGATGACCAGCAGAATCCGAAACGAAAACCAAGCGGCCACCAGACACAGCTGCATGCATATCGACCCAGGAGGCGATATTTCTGTTAGCATAGTTGATAACCTCTAGACCTCCACAAGAAGATGATTGGTATCCGACCAACTCCTGAGTGACCGAACTAGTTATCCCTGAGGTGATTTCGTGACGATGCTTCAGCATGCTTAAGCGACTCTTGCCTCTCCCATTATCAAGGGTCGAGGTGGTCAGGGTACCGAGGAGCGATGACTTTCCCGACATCGTTGCCCCGGTAAGTGTGACACGGAGCTGGGTGGTCGCCATGGAGGTTAATTCGCCGCAAGCTGGACTTCCTTGTTCCGTGTAGGGCCCAGTTACCGACTGCCTTGCCAACTTCGTATGCCCGTTCGCGCGAATGGGTAATGCCTGAGGAGAAGTCTGTATTGACCGCAGTTGGGGCTTGACGAAGGCTTCGGCCACAAGTAGCTTGCCCGATCGGCTTCGCTGCTTCACCTCTTTCCCATCGGTCGAGTCTTCCATCCATTCACACTGCCCAACTGTGACCATTCGTAGAACGTCAACGACGCAGCCCAGACTCGCCGCCATTGCATTCAAATTCGTCAGGCTCTCCTGCATCTCATCTTCGGCGAGTCCCACGAAAGTACCATCGTCCGAGACGCCTATCTCATATAGTGCGCCCTGGCTCTCCTCTAACCCATGCAATAGCTTCGCAGGCTGGCGCGGGTTCGGGAGCTCAGGCAGCGCCTCCGGGAGAGAAGGTAGTATTATGTTTGTCGAAGAGGAGGTATGATGCGGAGAAGACTGCTGTAAACGCCAAAGCAGCTGCGTTGTCAATTGCTCTAGTCTGTGTTGCCGCAACTGTTGACTTGATGCGGACGAGGTAGCCGACGCATTGTTCAGAGCGTTTTCGGAGGGACTACGATATTGTGGCCCGTTAGATTGTGTGCGTTGGGAGCCTGAAGCCTGACCCTTTGTGTTTGCAGATAGGAATCTACGACGCGGCCGGAGTAGAAGGTGCAACTTGTATTCTACCGGGCCTTCTTGCGGTTCGGCCTCGAGTCGCGTAACACTGGTAGCTTCAGGCAGTGGTCGAGAGCT
The DNA here is from genome assembly GCA_024184665.2 of Zalaria obscura. Lineage (NCBI taxonomy): Eukaryota > Fungi > Ascomycota > Dothideomycetes > Dothideales > Zalariaceae > Zalaria > Zalaria obscura. The sequence goes on along the minus strand of JAMKPW020000001.1, from coordinate 642,990 downwards.
GCTTTGAACATCAGTACGTTGAGTCTCCGTGTGGTTGCTGTCGGCTCCGGTGAGGTCCTTGCCACCGGCTTTCATCCAAGGCGAGGCGACCCGCTGAATTTCGGGTTCCCAAGTGAATATTGAAGCCATCCCTTTCCGGTGCGAACACTGCACAGGCCTCTCCTTACGAACGGTAAACCAACTTAGTACCGTCTATAGTAATATGCCAGGAAATTCGTGGTGGCGGTTTCCCGGTGAGCGATATCCGCCCGTTCAAGTTTGGCAATCAACCACCGAGATGGCTGATATTTTCTAACAATCACCTGGATAATCTATATTCGGTCTCTGGCGTCCGTAATGCTCTCGTGTTGGTATGTGAGTAGTGGATCTGGAACAGCATTGAGAGTGATGGAAACATAGTCGCAATAGGTCGTGGCTGATGAGGTACGAATTGATATGTTCTGATATGTGTGTCAAAGGCAATTTCAGAGACAGAGTAGCTAAGCATGGAAGCTGGAGGCCATGTTGAAGACAGAGACAGGCGTGATGGAATGACACATGTTCGATGAGCACTTGTGGTATCACGCATCACGTCCGCGGACCACATCGATGAATGGGCGGCGGCAGCGGGCTCCACTTGCGCGGTTGGTCGAAATGGGACACCGTCCGGCTGCCCAGTCACGTGAAGTGCTACTAGCGGCCTAGCATGCCGTCACTTCGTCACCCACTAACTTACAACTGAGTCAATTCGGCCTCTCCGTTCGGGTTCGCGTCATGCTCGATATCTTCAAAGTCCACAGCCGCAGAAGGATACAAACTACCTTTCGGTTTTGCGGGACCGTGTTCCAGAGACAGAGATCGAGGTCGCTACGAGCCCAAGAGCGGCTGATGTGTTGCAGCGGTGAGCAGACGGCGGGCGATCAGTCCCCAGTCCCCAGCCCCCAAACAGCCCTGCCAGTTGCTAAGCTCCATTCGCGACTCCAACGTGTCTCGCGACCGTCCGCAGCGCGGAACACAGAACGAGGCGGTGCACGTCGATCATGAGTCGCGACGCCCGTATCCAAAACATGACGGAAGCGCAAATCCACGCGAACATGGCAATGCCCAGGGCAATATCGGACACCGTCTTCCCCGACCGGACCCGGTCTGACCGTGCTAGGCGAGATGGGATGGGTAACCGCATCAACCATCGCTGCACTGCGCTTTGACACATTGTCGAGATGAGGGGAGAAGTTATATGCGTTGGTGTTATTGAGTTATTATTGCTACCCACGCGAGCGCAGTTGGCAGCAAAGAGATGAAACTCACAAAGGATGGGGGTGCAGGCGCAGGCGCAGGCGCATGGGTGCAAGGCTGAGACTTGCGCTCCTTTGCTCACAGGCTAATCAATAGACACTTTATTTAGACCACCACCTGTGCATACGTCCACGATTGGGAACCGCAAAGGCCTCCCGTCTACTGGCTGGGGGGAATTAGGCACCAGACAGGCTTCCGCGATTGCTGTACTGTAAACCCCGCAATGGGTGGCCTCGCTGCCCTCAGCTGACCGACTAGCTGCTGTACGTTTGCCGCAGTAACGAATTGCGAATGTGCTCGACAGGCTGATAACAATGCGTCTAAACTTGCTACTGCATACATACATACATACATACATACATGTTGGTGGGGCGCTTCGTGTTCCAGTCATATCCGGTCCGCCTGCACTGGCTTGCTCTTCCAGTGCATACCGAACTGTCAGCCCATGGCTGGAACCTGCCCCAACCCCTGCCCATTCCAGAATAGAGTGGAAAGAACGCCGCAACATGCCGGGGGGGGGGGGGGATTCGCTTGCCCTTAAATTTAAATCATCTTTTCCAAGATCTCCAGTTTTTTCAATAACTCTGGGGGGCGGGGGGGGGGGGGGGGGGGGGGGGGGGGGTCACATCGAGTGTGCCATCAAAATGTCGCTAAATGACCAGGTAAAGCGAGGGTATCTGATGAGGTCTATTATCTCCGAGCTGAGCGTACAGGGAAGTTAAATCCGGCTCCCGTGAGCTGCTTTGCTTGCAAGACTGAGTGAGTTTTTTGTTGTTTTCATAAAAGTCGTATGCTGAAATGATTTTATTTGTCGTCTGACGCGCGACGCTGCTTCGTGCACTTTTCGTGCGCCAGATGACCGTTTCGAGCCGTCGTCCGAGTGAATTCGGCGCCACACTTCGGACAGTATGACTTCGCTGCTGTTCCAGACTTCTCTCGTTGATGTCTGAGGAGATTACTAAAGGTTGAGAATTGGCGTCCGTTGCATCCATGCTCCCAGCATTGAGGTTTCGGTCTCTGATTCAGGACGCGAACCTGTGTGTCGCTGTTCATTCGCTGCGGCGCGTGGTTCATGTTGCTGCTCATAACGGGCTGGGGATAGGATAAGCTGTGTGGAGAAGAGTAAGCTTGCGTGGCTGGAGCTGCAAGTGTCGAGCTGTAAGAAGCTGTGTCATAGATGCTTGGAGATCTAGCTTCCTGTCAGTACGAGGCTTTGGGTTTTCTTTTCTGGTTGCACTGACCTCTCGAGACTTGAGCTGTATTGGGAGCCAATAGATCCCATCTGAGGCGGTTGGAAAGGTATTTGGCCGATCCCACTTATGGATGGGGATGCGTGATGAGGAGCTAAAGGATAGTCGAAATGGCCGTATTCTCTGCCCGTCCCCTGGATGGAGGGTAGAGGACTGCTTGTCCTCCGAGGCGGCTGTGAGTAAGGCGGCACATATGGTGAAGACAGAGTCCTTCGAATCTGATGACCTTCCATCGAGGCTTCGAGGCCCGTAGTTCTGCTAGGGTACATTGGCTGTCCTGCCGAGGTGGCAGATGTGAAGCTGTAGTCAGAATCTGTGGATGATTGCTGCTGCAACGAAGGTGGCATAGCTTGTGATGTGTTGAAGCCTTTCGGTTGTCAATATGCGAACAGGTCAGTTGGAGGGATGAACTTACTGCTCGAATCGGAGCTAGTCTCCTCGAACGATGCTAGCGGGCCATAATGGGAGGGGAGAAGATAACCTAAGGAGCTGAAGATCGGGTCAGTGAATGGTATTGCAGAAAAGGGCGTGGAGGAGCTTACCCCATGTCTGTTGCTGAGGTAGTAGGCGCGTGCAGATTGAAGACAGGTTCACTCGCGGTGGTCGTAGCCAGGCTTTCACTCGCAGCATCAACAGTCAGAGTTGGCACCCCAGATTCTGACCGTGGGGGAGTAGGAATTGCCCAGAGTGGGTCCTGCTCGAAGCTGTCCAGGAATGGGTTTGGTTGGGGCGAGGGTTGAGGGGTGATCCAGTGGTTACTTGATGCGGGACTTTGTCTCTCCGGCAGGAGCTCACACAGGCGTTCTGAGTGGGACAGTGAGATGGAGCGCGAGCGAGAGAGGCCCCGCTTCCGGATGCCTCTGTAGTCGTGGCTGTCGTGAGAGTGAACGGCGAGGTTGCTTTGAGCGCGCGGCCTCTGTGTCGGGTGAGTTGACGAGGACTGAAGGTATGGTGAGTTCATGGCGCACTAGGAGGGACTGAGGAACATTCGTACGGCAACGGAGGTAGGTTGCTGCCTGAGCTGTATGGAAATGGAAATAGGACGGAAGTAGAGGGCAGTGGTCGGCGGTAGGGCGGGCTCCGACGTGATATACTGCACGGGACGATGGATTCACACTTCAGTTGTTAATTGGGAAGCAGTCTTCAGGCCAGCAGTGGGGTTTGGTCGAATTTAGCACGACAAGGCGCAGGCGTGTTCGATATAAGGGTACCGGTCGACACCAGCACTGGCTGCTCGCGAGACGAGCCTATTGGCCCTAACAGGCATCGGCAGGATGCACATCCCTGCCCCACGCAAGAGCATGGACGAGGTGCGGCCCAAGGTGCCGAACGTTGCATTCCCCAGTGCCATTAGTCACCTGTCGCATGGCGGCGGGCGGCGTCAACCTTTGGTTTAACGCACGCGTTACTGGTAGGTAACCGGTAAGGCAGCAGGAATCGCAATCACCATCGCCCACCAAGCCTGACACCAGGCTAGACACCAACACCAGACCGGCATGCCGTGCGCCGCAGCCACAACCGCTGCATATCGCGAACGCGTGGCCGGCGGTCGGGGGAGGTGTTGGCGTGTCGCTGCTGCCCCGTTCGGTGCGTCTATTTGGCCATCGTTGCTTAAGCTGCGGCTGCGGCTGATGCTGCTACATCACGAATGCTGGATGTGCTATGTATGTATGTACTAGGTATGTATGTACTATACCTAACTTTACCGCATCCCATACCTTGCTGCTCCTTCCGCACTGCCTGGCCCCAGAACGCCATCAGCCTCTGCCATGTACATACGATGGCTACGCACGCAGAACCCGGCGACACTGCAGGGCCGCCATCGCTGACCCCTAAGTTCTACTGTACTAGGTATGTAACAAGCAGGCGCAGGTGCGGATACGTGACTCGAGGGATCAAAAAGGCCTGTCCGACGGCGCCAGCGTCACCCGGCTGACGCTGGCGTGCGGGCAGATCTGCGGTCGACAGCACCAAGAGGACACCGCATGCAGGTGCGCGACCCGCGGCGATGGGTGCCCCAGTTTCAAAAGAGTCACTAAAGCGCGAGAGAGCTATCTATGGAAACTGCGACCCTCCCTGCGCTCTGGCGTCATCGTCATCCCACCCAGCTTCATCTTAGCCTGCTCGAGGTTCCCAAGCTTGCGTGCTTGGCAGGGTGCGCGCAGTCTCAAGCTGCCTACGGTAAGTATCGCTACCTAGCGGTTAGTACTAGGTGAGTTAGTAGCTCGATCAGCAACTGCGCTTGCTCGTACGCCCGTAAAGCGCCAGATCGAGGGGCCTGCCGACGGGCGCGGAGGGTGCGACTTGCGAGGTGGAACACAGCCAGCGGCCGATCGCCTCGGGGGAATTATGAGATGGTTATCGAGTCAACTGAGCTTCTGCCCCGCTGGCGGCCGTGGGCTAACTCGACTGGTTGTTGACAGTCGCACGACGGGTTCGCACGACTCGGAGCTCGCAGGGCGCATGTGGGTGGGGGCCTCGTTCGTGCGGGCGGGCTGTGGGCTGTGGGCTGTGGGCTGCGGGCTGTGGCCGCCGTGGCAGGGCGGTGATGCATGTGGACCCAGCAAAACGTGCTTATCGTCGGCTGGCGCCTGAGGCTGACAACTCTAAAAGGCTACCTTAGCGAAGCGCGTGAGTGACTGGGTGGAGAGTTTTGTTAGAGATGGAGGGCGTGCGGGCGCTGCTGGCTGTACTCTCGGAGACTTGCAGCTTCGCCAGACGCCGGAACAATTCTGATTGGCCCGTTCGCCAACTCTCACCTGCCTTTACTGTGCCGCCTGGGTCATAGGGCGGAGCACTAAGCCATGCTAAGAATGCCAAGTACGACATACTACTGTGAGGTGTGTAGCTGCTGGCCCATGGCAATTTGTGGACGTGGACGTGGAAATGGAATTGCGACGGGGCCGCGTGGAAACGGGTCTAGTTTCCTGAAGCAAAGCACGAAGCGAAACCTCCTGTACGGTAAGTTCGCGAGATTCCCGCAATCGCCGTGAATTGCGGTCGCTCGCCAGTCGCACCTGCCTTGGCTCGCTAGGGCTTGGCGCATGTGACCGGAGACTTTCCGCTTCCAGGTTGCGGACCTCCCAGTTGCGCTTGCGGTTTTGCGGGCTGCGGGCTGGTCGGTAGCAGTTGGCCGAGCTGCCGAATAGGCGGAGCGCCCGCAAGCCGCGAGATCTGCAAACTGTCGGCGAGAAAGTCGCCTTGGCCCTGGAACCGTCTGCACCAGTGCACCGTCGATGGTTGACGGGGGCCGAATCTTTCACCGCCGACCGTCGTAGGCTCCGTCCCAAACCTGCCCCTTTTTGCGACTCTCCCAGCGGTGAATCCGATTTGGCGCCAACGACGTTTTGTGCCTCCCCGACCCGCCCATTGCCCAAACTCGCCAGGCTACTGCGCTGGTGATAAGGCCGTCTGTCTCCCGGCCATTCCGTGCACGACGATCCCGCCACTTGGATCTGACGATTGTCTTTACGGCCGATCTGCTCTGTCCATTTGGTCAGGGTACTGTAAGTTGCGCTGAATAATGCCTTGGTCGTCGGCCATGCGAGTTGGAGAAAGATGACTGGGCAGGCACAAGTCCATGTCCCCCTGACCTCCTGTCCATCAGCCGCAGAGATCCTACAGTCCAGACGTGTCCAGACGGTCGAAGAACACATGCGCAGTCGACCTGGCGTCGATGCCTCGTAATAACGCACCCATGAGCGGTAAGCCGGTGGCAGAGCGCTGTTGCGAACAAGGTTGGGGGTAGTTCGCATGGGGCAGTTGCTCCGCCCCCAGCCCTAACATGTGTACAGCCCTAACATGTGTGATTTACCAACTAGAAACGTTTGTTTAGAGCGCACGTTGGTGTCCTCCTAAACCCAATCGCCGGGCTTCTACTCTGCTCAGACTCAGCCCTGGACCCCTCTCCGCCTGTTTGTTCTAATCCGGCGCCGAGAGCGAGGCCGAAGGTCACATTAACGTTACAGTACAAGCCCCACGAAAGTTGGAAGACATCTCAGCTCCCGCTTTTAGCTTGTGTCCGCCCAGGCACGAGCCTATTTCAAGGCACCTTTGTTGGTGTTATGTTTCCATTGTCACGACTGTCCCACCTTCAAACAGCGGCTGCACCTGCCGAGTGTGTATTTGGCCTTTCAGGCTATAGCCCTCACTCAGGGCTGAAACGAAGAGTCATTATTGCTGTCTCGTTTCCGTTATCCCCGCTCCACCCGTCATTTCCTACTTTGGGAACGCCTGGCGCACGGTGTATCTCGTAATAATGCATGGCACATGTAATTTACCTGTACCCTGATGGGCATGAGACGGGGCTGCGGGTTTTGAGACGGTCCGACCCAACTCTCTTCTGAATCATGCTGCTTTCGCTGTTGAGTCAGGTCTCCATACCGCTTGTCACAGCCCCAATTTCCTTTCCACTCTAAACGTTCTCCGCGGGACGGTTGCTTGCGTGCTCGGTTTCGTTATTCCAAATAGCGGAGTTGAGAGACTCCGGTCGGAGTTAGTCTCCGACAGAAAGGTGGGCGGTCTTTGCAACCAGATTGCCTTGTGTTACATCCGTCGGCTTTGATCGAAGCTCCGCGCGTCGGCTATGGTTGCTTATTGCGATGGGTATGGCATGATACGAAAGGGTTCTTTTTGTACCTGTATCTATGGTCTCGAGAGGTTGAGGAGACGATGCTCATACGTTTCTGGTATGCCCAACAGACACAGCGATTATCCCTATCCCGATGAAAGAGCATGGTAAGTCAAAGGTGAGAGCAGTCTTCGTGAGTGACCGAGGAGAAGTTCACGAACGGTTGTCCAAGCTCTCCAACATGCCCCATCGAGTTGATTTTCACATGCCAGACCCTCCATAGACACTTTGTACAGTGGTTGGGTGTTAATTACGCAGGGTTCTTCGCCTTTCCATATTCACAGCAAGCACAAATTGCACATACGATCGGTGTAACGCATGTTATTGGTAATAATTGCATTTGCTGTGATCTTTGCCCCTCCACTGACAGTATATCAGCGCCGTGTCTTCCAATTCTCAGATATATGTGAATCGGGCCTTCTCTGTCCAAGAAACCCAGAGATCTACACACTCTCGAGGTCGCCTTGCAAAGAGAGTTTCACGATTCAATATTGCTTGTACAGGCATTATACATCTAGACGCCAAAGGATTGATACTTGGCCGAGTCTCCAAGCCACGTGGAGGCAGACAGGGTTCAGTTCCGACGATCCGTTTGGGGAAGGTGTGCCAGGACCACCACTGAAGCCCGTGCCAAGTGTCGACCTGGTGTCCGGTGGGAGGAACAGTAAAGACGCGGGGTAAGCTTCATGCTATTCCACTCCCTTACATGTACCTCAAAGTATACAATGCATTATTGAAGTCTTTATATAGGGCCGTGGGAGTCTGGCCAGGAAAATGAAATCGCCGCCAGCACGCCTCCAACAAAAGGCCATGTGTGAATCCTTTTGGGGCTTACAAGATCCACCCCTTCTGATCTGCAAAGCCTACGACACGTGGACGCACGCTCCGATCTACAGATCCACAACCACCAAGCGAACATCGCCTAAATAACAAGCATACTCAAGTTCCAGACCACCAGTCTATTGGAAGCTTCCATTCATAGCACGGAGAGAGATAGCAAACGCCCCAGTGCTCGCAGAATGGGACATATGCGCGCAGTCGGTTTTGTTTGCCCGCTTTACGGCTCGGTAGCCAATCGCGCAATCTCGAAACCCTGCAGATGGGCCCAGCGCGGGCGCTTCGGTATGCGTCCACGGTCCAGCAGTGGAGTGATTCGTGGACAAGAAACGCGTTGAAGCCTATAATGCACATGCAGACTGCCTTTCTCGCCCTGCATGGGCGGGCCAACATGTCGGCACGACAAGCTGCCTCGAGGGCACATCCGCTCAAGCTTCTTGTCTCAAGTTGCGACACTAGAAAGAAGTCCCGTCCTTGCTGATACTCGCCTGCTGTAACATATACGACGGACATTATCCTGTAGCCGTCTAAGCATCTTAGCTTAGCAGACCGAACTTATCTCTTACTTTGGATAAACTACATGTAACTTAGGTTGTTGATCGGCCGACGATCCGCAACTATGAGCCACCCTTCCGACGTTTCAGGCCCCGTCGGTTCCATCGTCCAAGCTTTCGTAGACGGCATCAACATCCTTGGACGGATCCGTTCCAGACGAGCGAAAAAGCAACAGCGTGACCGAGATCTAGGCCGCGACGCCGAACAGGAACAAGGGCTCCGCAGATCGTTGGCCAAGGGCCACACGGACGTGAAACAAGAGTACGAGCGAAGTTTTGGGCGCGCTGGCAAGAGATTCGCTGTCGGTGATGGTAAGGCTTATTTAACCATCACGCAAGCAGTTTTGATTGGTATTGGGCCACGACAACTAACATGTTGGTTTCCAGAGACTGCGCACGCTGCTCTTGTCAATACCCTGCTGAGGCTAAACACTGGCCTTGTGGACATCATACAATCTTTCCTCGACAAGCGACGTGCAAGCCGGAAGCTTGACTATAGCCGTCTAACGCGCCTATCTGATGACTCCCGGCGCGAGACGATCGATGTGCTCCACCAGCTGCATCAGAGGCTCTCCCGCCAGCACATGTTGCAACCTTCTCCACCGTCCACAAGCGAACGACGAAAGCGGAAGCGGAGCACGTCCCGAGTATTAGCGCTTTCCGGTGCGGCGATATCTGGCCCCGGAAGGTCGCGGTCTTCGTCCAAGTCTGCAGAGCCAGAAGTCGTAAGGGTCGCGGTGAAGGGATCATCAGAGCCAAAGTTGGCCGTGATGGTCCGGCACGGGAATAAGTCTAGCAAGGCAGGACCGATATCGTCTCGCGGAACGAAGACGAGGGGACCTTCGCCTCATGGTAAGAAGCAAATGGCGAAGGGCACAGAGCGAGACCAACCACCCCACGCTCCTCGAATGATTCGCGAAGGCCCAAATCCCATTGCAATGCCAGGGGCCCTGGGCAATTATCCACCTGCCCAGCCCCACATGCTACCGGCAGGTTCCTGGATGGACGTTCCGTCTGTGGAGGTCTCGACTCCAGAACAGCCATTCCTGGCGCCGACGTTGGCTAGGCCTCTCCCACCAGGTAGTGCTCCGGCTGTCGCAGGTGTCCCTCGTCGACGAAGTGCAAAACAGACACCAACATTCTTCTCCATTGCCAGCACTGGGACCAAGCTCGGTGAGATACCCTTACATAAATGGACCCAGCCATTTGACTTCGACGAAATGGAGCGCTTGAACAAGGAAGCCGAGGTGAATGGCTGGCCTTTACCTGTGCCGGCAACAGAGGGTGAAAAGAAACCCAAGTTTAGCTTTCTTCGAGTCTTCAAGAAGGGTAAATGAGTATTGATGCCACTCGATGTAGCAGGAAAAGTTCATGAGGCGTACAGATACTAGTGTTGTGGCTGGTCCAGACACCGACGATATTTTTATGGTCTGCAGTACTGTAGGCCTCCGCAAACTGCACTCTGTTTTAGGATACTCGTGAGCCACGTCTGCATTCTCACGTTTGTGGTTCCGGCAGGATGTCTCATAGTCGTGCATTCGCCCTTGTCGTCAACTTACCCGCCGAGTCCTTCTCAATCACCACAAGCAGCCCCTCTGCCCCTTGCTCCGGCTGCAACTCGACTTCCTGACAATCTTCCCGTCCCACATCATTAGCATACTGCACGACGACAAAGTCCACACTCTTCGCTCCCAACACAACCATAGGCGCATGCCAAGTGCCGGGCCCGTAGGTCACAGCCTGAGAGCCATTGGCAATGAAAGCGCGAAGCTGAGTGAGGTCGGGCAGACCCGATCCTTTTGGCTTCATCGCTCCGGTCTGATGGTGAGACGCTTGCCGTGCAGGGGGTTCATGAGTGTTGGTGAACGGTGTGGGACGGGCGCGGGTGAAGATATCTCTGATGCTTCGTCCTCTCTTCGGAGCTTCGGCTGGATATGGCTTGGGCCTGGTTTTCCCTTCAGCGGTTCGAGAAGAAGCGGGTAGTGTGGGGGCTACGATGACCAGGTAGGATGTGCTGCTGTCGTCTCCCGCAAGACCCATGGGGATGAAGGTCTGAGGTGTGTACGGATGCCTCTCTAGTATCTGGACTGGGAAGACCGTTTTCTCCGATGTGGAAGATGAGGCTTTCAATGACCGAGGCGAGGAAACGAACATGTTCATGACCGCTCTCGCGGGCTTTCGGCTGGGCGCGACATGATAGTCATTCGTGAGGTACGATACGTCGACATACTTGACAGCCGAGCCTTGGTTCGCGGGGACTGCTTGTATGTTCTTGGGCGCCTCGGTCGGAGCGTGAGCTGGGTTCTGAATGACTGTCCCGAATGAAGAGAATGAAGCATGTGTCAGGGATTCCACCGGGATGTGGCGGTTCGGAGGCGTGATTTGGAAAGGCATTGGAATGGATGCTTAAATGTGGAACCGGGAGACGAGAGTTGATAGAGATCGAACAAAGAACAATTGAGGCTTGGAAGCGAAGTTCAGAAAAGGCAGACAACAGGTGTCTGATCTTGCTATGATTGTAGGTGCTTACGGTACGACCCCGCTAAGAAGAGCACGATATCACTTTCCAGTACGTACTGTAATGTACATGAAGGATGACCTGTGGGAGCGGAGCCGGCCGTGTTCGGTCTAAGCTGCATGCTCCTTATCTTATCGCGAGAGGCGGGCCGCGCCGAATGCAGTCGCCGACGCTGTAGGGCTGACCAACGCGTGACGTGCGCGCTCAAACGCGTCAACGCGTGAACCACGAACCCAGCTGCGACCTTTTGTATGTTATTTTTGAAGGATCGCTCACCGAGTGTCCAGGCAAATGACTTCCAGGTGATTATAATGCATATATTGCGCAAAGAAGCAGCACTAATGTAGAGCGCAGACTCATACAGCGCACCTATGCCAGCGCGAAGAGAAAGCGACTTCCCGACTACGAAGACCACCTGAAGCGCCGACGCGTTGAAGACGCATCTTTCGACTCGGAGGAAGAGGATGGGAAAGAGAACTTAGACAGCGATGGCTTGACACTTGACTCGAATTCCTCCTCTGTCCCTCCGTCCGATCAGGCAGCCTTCTCCGACGACCTACCAGCATTGACGACTCCTCCCTCATCTCCGCCTCTCCCACCAACCGAGCCGAACATCAAACTCGGAAGCTCAATAGAGTCCTGGTCACTAGGGATCTCAGAAAGCAGCCGCGAGCCGTTTGCGCCAATCAGTAACAATGCTTATTCCAAGCCTACCTACGAAGCTCCGAAACCCAAGCCTCGGCTAGTTCAAATGCAAATCAACCTGGGCGGGCCAACGCAGAAGAAGTGCAGAGTCTGCGGCATGGAGTATGTGCCATCAAGTGCAGAGGATGCGGCACTACACAAGAAGTTTCATGCGCAAAATGTTGAAGGCCTGGATCTGGGACGAGAATGGTTGAAGAAGAACTGCGCTAAGCCAGCCTGGCGCCGCAGCAATGGAGACATGATCATTGCTATTGATGGAACAGATGGACATCCGGCAAAGAGAAGAGCGCGTACAGCACTGGACTTGGTACAAGCGGAATTGGGAGCGGTACCGATTCCTGACGAGGAACTGTGGGCTTCGGCTGGAGTCCACTTCTATTCCTTGCCCGGAGACGAGGATGGAAGTGCGTTGGAGGCAGGGTGTTCGGTATGGAAGCACAAGGTGTACCTTTATGTCCGGGGAACGAGGTGTATAGGCTTCTGTTTGGCAGAGCGGATTTCGGAGGCGTTCAAGGTGATCGAGAGCGGTCGCAACACTAGTCGACAGCCAGATGCGATCATCGTGGGTGGCAGAGGAGAAGAGGGAGAAACTTACAGTGTTGGCCCACAGCAAGCAGATGGACAATTCTCGCTTGAGAGTGTCGCGGACGCGGTTGTTATGGGGATCTCGAGAATCTGGTGCTGCAACAAATACAGAAAAGATGGTATTGCGACAGCACTACTTGACTGTGCACGGGGGACTTTCCGGAGAGGGTGTGTCGTGCCGAAGGAGCATATTGCTTTCAGTCAACCGACGGCGGGTGGTAAAGCGCTGGCAAGGAAATGGTTTGGGAGCCAGACCGGCTGGCATGTGTATCTCAATTGAAACGAAGTAATGAACAAACCTACCATACACGAACTTCTTCTTCCTCATGATCCTGGAGTCTGCGCAGCCCTTGATATTGATACTCGCCTTCCGCAAAGACAATTGCGGCCGGACTCGCAGATGGAGAGTGCAAAAAAAAATGCAAAAGTAGAAGCCTGCAAGCAGGCTTAGGTGATGAACGACGTGAGCAGGATTCGAACCTGCGCGCCCGAAGGCATCAGATAGCTCGAAGCCAAAGCGTTCAAGTCTGACACGTTAACCACTCCGTCATCACGCCGAAGATTAGCCAATAACCCAGATAGAAATAAATATATACCTCATCCAATGTCATCTACCAGAATTTTCGTCGTGCAACCTATTCGTCCCGCTATTGTCATCCGCCTTTAGGCAATGTTTCTCAAGATGCAAGGTCATTGTACGTTCGATGAAAAGTTTGTTATTCCACAACCCAAGCCGCTCATAGGGCTGCTTTGCTGCTTAAACTCCAAACCCCCTGCTCCGGGTGGCAAACTACCCGTCCATCCTTTTCGAGCTTGCCTAACACTTGCTTAACACCGCCTTCTGCTGGGGCATGCAGATTTTCTGGTATATCGCTATAGATGACCTTGACCATTTCCATCGACCTCCACCTGTAGCCACCTTCCGGATGCTCGCGAGCTAGAACATCCAAGATCTGCTCCTCGCGTTGCTGCCTATGCTTGATATACTCCTGTATCTTGGACTTTCCATCTGCGATGACGGGCCCGTGGCCGGGGTAAGCGCGGCCAGCGAATTGGTGCTGCATTCGCTCAAGGCTGTCCATGTATGCCGCGAGGTCCTCAAAGACTGCGGTGCCTTGCCCAAGCACGTTGTCGCCCGTGAACATTGCATCTTCCTCCTCGAGGATGAGAGCCATATGGTCTACAGTATGACCTGGGCAGTGAAATGCCCGGAGAGTGGCGCCCCCGGTCTTGAACACTTGGCCATCTTTGATATCAAGCTGCCCTTCGTCTGGCTGGTTCTTGAAGAAAGTGGTTTTGGGGGATATGCTCAGGACATCCTTGATGCCACTGACATGGTCGTGGTGCCAATGGGTCAAGATGGTCTGTTCGATCGAGGCCTGCTCTTCCGCCAGTACTTGCTTGAGCGACTGCAGCCAGGCTGGTTTGCCCTCCCCGGTATCGATCAGTAGCCTTTTCGGTCCCTGACCGACAAGGTATGTATTTGTGCCTATGGCAAATGAGTCCCGTGTATACTTACTCTCGTTTTGATAATGCTACCTTGAAGAGTGAACTGTTACCGTTAGACCCTGCAGGTGTATTGGTCAAGGAAATGCTGCACCTTTCCTGGGTTTCCACCAAGTATGCGAATGACCCGAGCACTTAGCCTTTCGACTTCTGGGAGATGGACAAGAGTCCCGGCCATGATAGGCGAGAAGGGAACGCGGCCCTAAGTAGCTACAGTCGAGTAGCGATGTAGATGTTCCCAGGCTTACAACGGCCGATAAGATCTATACAAGAGAGCGCGTCCCAGCTTCAAGTACAGCTTAACTTCGGGTGTCGTAACAAAGTCATGTACAGATTGTACATTCCTCAATGCGAACTGTTGGAACCTTTCTAAAGATCGTTAATACTTCGCATCTATCACAATCATGGTATGGCGCAATAGAGTAGCGCTTACCTCGGCTGAGCCGCCCTCCGCGCATGGACTGTCGACGTTCGCTTAAAGTTACAGATCCATCCTAGTGCCACGGGGCTAGACCCCCAAACGGCAATAAAGAGGAAATAATGGTTCCAATGATACTACGATAATGGCGACGAGTATGGACGACTTTGATGCGGAAGCTATGTATGTTGCATATAGATGACCTTGTGGTATACGTGCTCATCGAGATCCTTCACCAGACAGCTTCCCACCGACACCCTAAACCTTCTACATGAATTCTACCGCGAGCGGGATGACAGAGCGAAGCAGTTCGAAGACCTGAAGACTAAAGCGGAAGATGATTACGACTCCAAACAACTCTCAATGGAGTTGTTTACCGAGGACTGGAATGCAAGCCAATTCTGGGTTCGTGCCTCGCCATGCTGGAAGTCCGGAGGTCGCCTCTCTAACCTCTCATAGTATAACGACAAGACAGCGGTGACGCTCGCAGAGCAGCTACTAGATGGCGCAACGAGCGAGACATCCATAGCGGTTGTTTCTGCTCCGAGTGTCTACATCCAATTACGAAATCTTCTGGTACGCAATGGAAGGCACCAAACTTGCTTGCCGCAATTGACGTTGCCACAGAATGATCGCGAGAAGTATCCTTCTCGACCAACGCTACGATTACTCGAATACGACGACAGGTTCGCAGTCTTCAAAGATGACTTTGTACCCTACGACTTTATGAAACCCCTCAGACTAGATCGTACGCCGCCATGATCCACATTGACCGGAGACAGCACTGACTGTGCCCCCAGCAAGCATGAAAGGAGCCTTTGACAGGATCATTTGTGATCCGCCCTTCCTAAGCGATGACTGTCAGACGAAAGGTAAGGATGTCACACTCGCCAGGCCAAACAACGCAGAACTAACGCCCTCTCTAGCGGCCTTGACAGTTCGCTGGCTAGCCAAAACCTGGGACCCAGCCTCTTCGACTATAGAGCAACGTTTGATCCTCTGCACCGGAGAACGCATGGAGACATTGGCCAACAAACTCTATGCTAAGACCGGTCTTCGCACAACGACCTTCTACCCGGAGCATTCGAAGGGCCTCAGCAACGAATTCAGGTGCTATGCCAACTTTGAGTGCGAATCTTGGAAATGGCAATCATGATCTGGGAAGCACTGGAGTTTTAGAGGCATATTGAGCATATATGCAGTGTTAATCTTGTAAGATTAGAAGGCAAGAATAATGATATTCATGGACGGGCCTGAGGAATGGCACCAATTGAAATGACGCATGAAGCGGCACCCCCGCGTCTTCGCCGAGCTCGGCATTGGGAACCCCACGTTCCACCAGCTTGCAGTCGAAGTGTACCTGAGCCTACTTACACCATTCAAATAGAATCAACACACTTGTCCACCTGCACGCTTCTCCAAACATGGCCTGCATCTTCTGCCGTATCATCAAGGGTAGTGTTCGCTCTTGCAACGCACCTGAACCGCAGCATTAACATGTTTCCAGGCGAGATCCCTTCCATGAAGCTCTTCGAGAGCGACAAGACCTTCGCTTTCCTCGACATCAACCCACTGAGCTACGGTCACGCGGTACTGCTAGCCACATAGTCGCACAGCGTTCGGAGACAATCGCTAATCAGAACCCCTAGCTCATCATCCCAAAGCACCACGGCGCAAAACTCACCGACATTCCCGACGACCAACTGCACGAGATCCTCGTACGTCGCCCTCCTTCCCCACCACGAAGACTGATGTGAGAACCATACCCTAATGACCGCACTCTTTAGTCCGTGACGAAAAAGATCGCAAAGGCGTCCGGCGCCGAGAACTACAACATCTTGCAAAACAATGGCCGGCTTGCCCACCAAGTGGTGGACCACGTGCGAATATCCCTTTCGAATACATTCTCCCGGAATGAATTGCTAAGACAGCCGCAGGTGCACTTCCACATGATCCCAAAGCCGAACGAGGAGGAGGGTCTTGGGATCTCGTGGCCGCAGCAGCAGGTGAACAAGGATAGGCTGCAGAAGCTGATGGAGGAGATCAAGTCGAAGATGTAAACCGTTGGCATGATGGATTGGAAGTGCGGATTGGAGCGCCAGAGGCTCGGTTGAGCATGAGATTGGATCGGACTTGGTAGCGAGAGCTGGGAGCGTCGACGTGGCTCGTCTCAGGTTAGAAGAGAAAGAAGGCAATCGAAGATATTACAGTCTATATCTACTATACCAAAAGATCATGTATCTGATGATCCGCTCATGAGCACAACAGTTCCGCAAGCCCACGCAGGCCACCACAAGAGCCAGACCATCAACCCAGTCCAGATCCCTTCCACCTTCCACCCCCACGCAGCATCGGCGAGCAGTGTCTGGGGCTCGACTTTAAGAGCGACGCTTCCCGCATACAGCAGGACTGCCGGCGAGAAAGCCACCAGCAAAAGGCCACCAAGCATCTTCATACCCGGGCCTGAAGCGGGCCTGATAAAGGACAACGGAGCCGCAAGTATCCCAATAACAAGACTCTGGGAGAAGTTGAGAGTTGCCAATGTAGACAGAGCCGCTCCGAGGAACAGCAGCGAGAAGCAATGGATCAGGGTGATGTGCTGCTTCGTCACGCTGAAGACTCGTTGTAAGGCACTTGCGGCATTGATCGGAACCATCACCGTGGATGCCATCAGTGGCAAGAGTACGCTTGTTTTGGTCTGCAGAGCATTAGTACAACGAGAAAAGCTTAGTAGGGGATATACCACTTACAGCCCCGGAGATATTGTTGAAGTTGTAGAATAGCAATAGGCCCGCTAGGTGCATGCTCAGGACCATGGCAATGGGCGGGAACATATCTCTCTCCGCAACGCTGAACGTCTTTGTAGGAACAACAGCAACACTATCGCCTTCTTTGACGAGTGTCACGTCTGGCTCCTCTTTATCCTTTTCGGACGAAGCGGGGTTCGGGACAGGAATTGTAGGTCTTCCGCTCTGTATCCAAAGCAGAATCGCGGTGATGGTGAAGTTACCTGCAACCAGCATTGCACTGGGTAGGTAGGTTCCGATGCTGACGAAGCGGTTTGCGTTCATCAGCAGGTAGAAGAAGAAGCTCTGATGCAAGTGCTCAAGTAGATTGTTCAGACTGCGGAAAAGACCTTCCACTGAGCGCCCTAGAGACATCTCGTCGTGCCAGCCATCTCCGACGGTTTGCAGAGTGATGGCGTCGATGTGATACGGTATGAAGCTGCTGTGCGGACCGCTGGCGTGGCCCCATGCCTGGCTTATCATGCCCCGGAACATGGTCTCCAGACGGTCTTGGTACCTGTCTTGTGTGTTGAACATGCGCTGGATCGAGCAGCCTATACCCATCTGTCCACTGGCCACACTGATGGCGGTATTGAGTAGATCAAGATTGGGTAGCTGTCCGTTGATCCCGTCATACACAACATGCAGCTTGTCGAAACGATGACCCCATGGTCCGGCAGGGTAGTCGATGGCCACAGCAGCTTGAAGCGCGCCGGATTTGATCTCGAGAGATGAGACAAATCTGGGGTCGTGCATGTCGTGGTAGGCATCGACCCATGCTTGCGGTCCAAAAGTACTGTCAGACGGGAGAAGGATGATGATGTCCTTGGACCATAAGGACCAGCCTGCAAAAGCTTTAGTGGTGAGTAAGTAATAGACCGGTGTCACATACGCTTGAAGTAGCGAGCAAGGGTGAGAACAAGCGCAACGCCACTGTAGTTGACGACCTTGTCCATATTCCGCCAGCCTGCCATGAGCACCATTGCCTCCGTAGCATCTGCTCGTGGGCCTTGCAAGACAGCATAGATATTTCTGCCAGTCCTGACCTGTCCAGCACTTTCATAGCGATAGTCTTGGATGCCGGCCTTGAGCCCGTTGGACTTCAAGATGTCGAAAAGCCCTTGGTAGCGGCTACGGAAGGTACGTTATTAGTATCTTCAACAAAACCTCTTTGTAGGTCGGGACTCACTCCTGGTCTGGCTGTTCAGCCAAACGTGCCACTTCTTGCCTATATGCTCGGAACACATTGTGCTCGCTACCTCCGAAATAGGTATGAACTTGACCTGGCAATAGAGCATTCTCCGACACATATGTCTGACGAGAGTACTCATTCAGTGGAAGTAGCAAAAGCCATGCCACGCCAATGATGATGCAAAGAGCGGACAGATATGGCGGGAGTTTCAGGAGCCTTGGATCTCTGCGGAGACCGAGTACGCCAGCTTCTATACTGATCAGTCTGGGGCTTCGAACGCGCAAGAAGTAGGTTCGATATTACATAGCAAGGCCGCCATGGCCGAATTACTTGACCGTTGCCGCTGCGGTCGGGAGTGGTGTACTGGTGTAGGTGTATGGATCGGTGGCTGCTCGTTATATAATAGGATGCCTGTCTTTGGGCGACGTTCCCCGGACTTTGCGGGTTCAGGAGCGACCAGTGAGATGTGAGCACGCACCGCACACACCCCCGACGCATCTTCTTCGCGTAGGGATGCGCGTGTCCTGGCTCTGATATTGCACAAATAATGGCGCCCTCTATACTACAGTTTGACGCCCGGCGTGCGCGGTCGTACATCTTTCGTCTGCCGTTATGTACCCGTCTGCTTCTGTCCTCAACTGTCGCCTTCTACATCGCCAGCCTGTTCCTGCCGTGGTTCTCAGCATGGGCAGCTCTAATTCCTCAAGAAGTCGGGCTATCTACTAGTACGATGCGCCCTCTTTATCTGTGCCGCTCGGACGATGCTGACTCCTCAATAGTGTATAGGTTGAACACGTTCCCGATCATACATCTTGGCTTCTTCCACGTCCTGCTTAACATTCTCGCCCTGACGCCGCTTCTCGAGCGCTTCGAATGCGAACACGGCTCGCTCGTTACCTTGATACTCTTCACCGGACGTCAGTATATACCTCGTTGTAATAGTTGGGATGTGTCTGATTATTCGCAGCGTTTGGTACCCTACCAGGTGGAATCTACATCTTCATCGAACGCATACTGTTCAGGGGCAACACGTCCATATCGGGCGCTAGGTATGACATGGGTTAGTAATTGCATAGCATAGCATCTGCTGATACCTATTTAGTATCTGGGTTTTCCTCCTGCTCTCTATCGAAGCTATTAAGACATACCGCGCCAATCCACACTTCGCCATCGGACCATACAGCATCCCAACTTGGACGACCCCGCTCATTGCAAACCTCTTCATTGCCTTCCTTATCCCAAATACCAGCTTTCTCGGACACCTGTGCGGCGCTGCCATAGGCTATTTGTGGGGTTTGGGATACATCAAGTTCTTAGCACCGCCGGAAAAGATATTGAGATGGATCGAGGGCAAGCTGAATCTGCTGGGAAGACTCCCACATTACGTTTCTGTGGATCAGAAGACATACGGTCGTTACGGAGTGTTGCCGTCGACATCGTCGCCCAGGACAGCGCCTACGCTAGGATCTGAGGACGGGATACCCATGACTTACACGGCAAGCACACAGAGACTTGGACCTTGAACGCGCCAATCAGAATCCGCCAGAGCAAGATGCGGGAATGCACAGGCGTTGACTTGCTACCACTTGCTGGGCGTGATACGTCGGGGCGGTATCCACGACGAGCTGCGCAGTCGCAAACACGTCATGTGTTACGTGATGCGGACATCTTCGAAGCTCCGGTGCGCCAAAGCTCACATACTTGACCACTTCGGCTGAGTACGCAAACTTTAGCGGAGCGCTGAGGGTTTACTGGAAAGGAAAACACTCGGCCCAACCTCTCCGCCGCCTTACCGTCCTATCACGAGTGGTGGGGAACGGTGAGCACCCTTGGCCACAGGCCAGGCTCCTCTCAAGCGCGAGCCGTGCCGCGCATTTATTCCTCCTCGAATGGAGATGCAATCTCGCTACCGAGCTTATAATAATTATCTTATATCGCTTCATGACGAAGCACAATCAACACGTTTCATGAGGACTGTCCTCCTATTGACGGTACGATTGCAAAAACGGTTCAACCACGCGATGGAGTGCAAATTTCATCAACACGTTGAAGCAATAGTGATATATTGCGTTACAGTACTTCGCCAGGTAAAGCCACCTGATCGCGACAGTGGTATGTAAGTCAAGCCCAAAGGGCGGGAGATTTCCCATCATGCTCCGCATACGTTCCTCTGCGGTCTATACCACAAAACCCATCCATTCATGCAGTCGTAACACTAACATCAATTCCCGTCTGCTCCATGCTCAGGCTGGAATTGCTGTAGCTGCAACCGGCAAAGACATCAGGTCTAAGCGGTCGCTCAGGGGTCGAGCTTTGGGACGACCCGGTCCAGCCAGACATTCAGGTCCTCGAGCACCTTAGGAGTGATCTCATGTCCCACACCCTCGTAGTTGTGAATGTCCATCGCGGCCTCGCTCGTCTCCAGATTGCGCAACTTCGCCACACTCTCATCCCACTTCGATTTGGGGACAAGCCTATCCTGGTCACCGCGCGCAAGGAACATCGGGATCTCGCCAACAATGTGCGGCAACCCTGCCTCGGTGCGGAGCTGTTGTATCCTCTCCGGCACCGGCAGGTAGCCCATCAGGCCCACGATACCCGCCAGGTGTCCCGAGTACCGTGATGTGAGCTCCGTGAGTAGTGAGAGCGCGCAGCCCTGGGAGAATCCGCCCAGGACTATACGGTTTGGGGGTACGCCCCTGCTGCAGACGTCGTCGATGACGGAAACCACGTATTCGATGCTTTCTTTCAAGCCTTCTTCGTCTTCTTCGTCCGCGAGCTCGGGCCGTCCTTTGGGTACTGGGGCTAGTGATGTTGGCCGGTACCAGGCTGTTTGTCTGGCGTCTTTGTTCTCGAGGGCGTTGGGGAAGATCCACTGCATGTATGGGAGCTTGTTGGCCTTCTGGAACTGGTTGGCGACATCTATTCATCGAGTGTCAGTGGTATAGTTCATGCCGCTTGTGAAATATAGAGGCATGATATCTTACCTTCCCAACCCGCACCATCATCTCCAAGCCCATGCAGGAAGATAAAGGCGGCAGAATGTGCCGGATCGCTTGGCTGCTCAGTGGCAGGCTTCACAATAGGCTTTACTCTGTGTTGAATGTATGGCATGTTTACTGTATTCTCTGTTCGAGATCGATATGGCAACGTGTAGGAGAAGTTGTTTGTTGAAGTCATTCAGGAACGAACAACTGTGACTATGTAAAGTAAACGACTACATCATCAGGGTACAGGCTCCAGTCCCCACCGTGGCACTCCACTCTTTGTTCAGTCGTTTTCGTAACAACGACTGGAAGTCGGGAGTCTGGCGGTCCAGCGGAGGTCCAGCCGGCCGAGGCTGTTGCGTCACACGCGCGCGTTCCGACATGGCGTGTCGCAGAGTGACCTGAAGCTTTTCGGAACTGGAAATATCGACAACATCTGCCGATCAAGCAACCACCAGATCTGGACCGAATCTTATCCGCTCCGACATATGCAGGAGATGGTATAGCTACACGGCTGCGCACAACATGCCCCATATCGAAGAGCTGCCCACCTCGTCCAAGGCGGCTGCGCCGGGTTGGAGCTACGTTGTCGACACAGGCTATGATCCCTCCAAACTCGCCATCAACCCTTCGAATCGCAAGCGGGTCCGAATCGCGACCTCAGGGCTCAGCGGTACCGACTTGACCTTGCGACAGCAGACAGCCATCCAGCGGCATCTCGCAGAGCTCGACAAAGACAACCACAAGGATGTCCAGATACCGGTTCCGAAGGGCAGCGACGGCGGCAAGAAGCAGACAACGAACGTCAAGCGCATATTACAGTCGGGAAAGGACTTCGCGTACTATGTAGAGGAAGAGGAGGCCTTACTGGCGCAGAAGGGCGGCGCTTCCTCCTCTGCAGTAGAGAGCGCGGATACGCCTCGGGCCGCATCCAAACCCGCAAAGACGCAGGCAAGCAGACGGAAAAGCGCCCTTGCGAACTCCAGCGCCGCATCTACTCCCGCCCCATCTACTCCAGCAGACAGCACGGGTCCATCAATACCTCTCCCAGCGAACGCAAAAGGACCAGCCGGGGGGCAGCAACCAGTAGCTATCAAACCCTCACCACTCGCTCCAGCCCCGACACAGCGCATCACAGAGGAGGAAATTGAAGCATTGCTGTCCGCACCACCTTTGACATACAACGCGGCGCGCTCGCCAGCGCCTCCGCCTTTCGGTCCACCTCAACGGGTCTTTTGCGAGATTTGCGGCTATTGGGGCCGTGCAAAGTGCATGAAGTGCGGCGCGAGAATATGCAGTGTTACATGCAAGGATACGCATGAGGAGAGTCGGTGCTTGAAGTTTTAGAGGACAGGACTGACGAGGTCCCATGAGGTGGGGGGGCTCTTCACGTGCAAGGCGTTTTGGTTGGTTTTGAAGTTAGAGATACCCTGGGTTGCACTGTTTTGGAAGACACAACATGATTTTGAGAGAGATTTTTTAGAGATATATATAACATGACTCCGGACAATTTTGTTATGCTTCCATGCGCGATATCAGTGTATGAAGACAGCAACATGATGTGCATGTTCTTCGGGAAGACGAGATGGCAAGGTTCATTTGCAAGCAAGCCCGCGATGTAACGAATTCACAATTGCAGAACGCGAGTGCATATCAATTTGCACCAAATGCGCATCAAAAAGAATAAAATTCTTCCTACAATCTTCCATATCCCAGGTGCTGTTCATGCATGAGACAAGAAAATGCAAAAGAGCAAAAGAAAATGCAAAAAAAGTGTTGTGCTGAAGTCTCCAATACCTGGATCGAACAAGTGACCTTTCGATAACAATGAGATTTCAATTACAGTCGAACGCTCTTCCAGCTGAGCTAATTGGAGCGTTTATGTGACGCTTTGGAGCGAGCACGACATGTAAGGAAAGCTTGTCATAGTTTAATATATCCCCAGTCAACACTTTGCAGAACTAACCAACTGCTTGCACGAGCTAAGTCGCGGCCACTGTAATAATTGCACCGAGTTCGTTGCACAAGAGACATGTAAGTTACATTTCTAGAGCTGCACACCGGTGCACAGCGCACCATCTACAGTCAAGTTCGTCCCGCTCGTAAAGCTCGCCCTATCGCTCGCAAGGAACAAAACCGCGTCCGCGACCTCCTCCGGCCTCGCCATCCTCCCCATCGGGTTCTTCTCAAACTGCGCCTTGAACAACTCCGGATTGTCCCTCTCAATACTGCCCCAGACACCTTCCTTAGTATACACATTACCGGGGCTGACGGCGTTGGCACGCACGCCCTTGGGCGCAAGCGTGTGGGCTAGCTGCGCCATGTAGTGGATCAGCGCGGCCTTCATGGCGCCGTACGGCGACGGGGCGGTGAAGTCGACGTCGCGGCCGGACACCGAGGAGATGGAGATGATGTTGCCCTTGCGCTTCTCGAGGTGTGGCAGCGCGGTGTTGACGAGCACGGTAGTGGCCAACATGTCGATGTTGAAGGCGGCTTGCCACGCCTCCGGTGTGTCTGCGATGGCGAGGGCGGACACGTTCGAGACTACGACATCGATGCCGCCGCAGGTGGAGGCGGCTTCGTTGACCCATTTGGTCACATGGCTTATGTCTGAGACGTCAACCACGCTGCCGTGGGCTTTGGCCTGGGGGAAGGCGGAGGTTAATTGAGATGCGGCGGTGGAGACATCGTCGGCGTTGCGGGCACAGAAGCAGACGGTTGCTTCCTCCTTGAGACTATTGCTGCTTCAGTACTGCTGTTCATTCATTTCTGATCGCATATATCTTACAAAGACTCTACGATCACGCGACCAATGCCTTTCGTGCCGCCTATTTACTACTTAGCGGGCCGTTGTGGAATGTGGATGAAGACCAGCGTTCTTACCTGTCACCAGCACAACCTTGTCCTTCAGATTAAGATGCATCTTCAGTAATTCGCAATGCTAGTATGATCTAGAGTACAAGTCCACGTGCTATTTGAAACCCTCAGAAAGTAATACTCTCTTTCTTGTCTTCGCAACAGCTGCGGGTTATTGATAAGCAACCTCGGAGTTGTTCGAACCTTGGAAGCCATATTGCCGAGATTCGCGCGTTCGACGGCCCTTCTTTTGCATGCTCACACAACGCAACAGGCTCTTATAAACATAACACATATATTGTTTGGAGGGGACTGTAGCAAAGGGTGATATAAAATTCAAGTTCACATTGCGCACTCGGGCAGGGATCCTTGCCGCTGGGACCAACATCATTGATGTGCCAATAAGCGAGCTTACTTCAATACATGTCAGCTTCTATTTTTGGGTCTTATAAAATCAACAGGCAACAAGTCTGGCGTAGCTCTTAGCCTGTAAGACTGTAACATGATACCCGGTAAGTCAAGGTATCAGTGGTTATGATGATTTCGTATTCCCTGATGTGGGCGCTTCTCATCTGTGATTAGAATGACTATGCGTCTTGAGGGCTGTGTTAAAATGCTCTTAGATGTAGTCCTTCGCTCTAAAAGGCCTTCCCACGCCATTTTCATGCCACTGTTGGTTTCACACTACTGTGAACAAGTTTCTGCTGTTGCGTTATATTTCTCCACTGTTCCGTTGTATTCGTACGTCCTATCATACCACTGTGTTAGCGGATCACAGATATGGCAACAACTCTATCATATGAGAACGCGCCTCTCGAGCCCAGTTCACAACACCTTAGTACGATACACACAAGCTACGACGACTCAACAGTCCCGAAACACATGGACAGGTCAAGTACAACGTCCCTGCAATCTCTAATCCCATCAACCAAACCCCACTACGACCATATCCCCACCCAACCCGACTCAATCGCAACATACGAGCGAGAAGATCTCCAACTCAAACAGCGAATCCGGCACCTCAAACTCCTGTCCCGCCTCCTCGGCACCCTGCTGTCCCTCGCAACCTTCATCCCGCTCCTCCTCACGCTCCTAATATTCACCTCGACGCGGTCCTTCCACAAGACCGTGAACGGGCGCTCCCGCACCGCCTGGGCCGCAGGCACGATCCTGTGGCCGCACATCATGTATTTCAGCCTCGCTTGCGTCTCGCTCGTTCTCAACGGCGCTATCCTCGTTTCATATGTGAAGGGGATACGCACGGCGAACCGGGCGGCGAATGTGGCGGGGTGGTACAGCGGGGCGGTGTTGGTGGGCCATGTTATTGTTTGGGGGGTGGGGAGTGCGCTGTATCGGGTTGGGAGGGAGCCCGTGGGCGGGAGAGAGAGGGATCTTTGGGGGTGGACGTGTAGTGCTGGCGCGGCGGAGATTCAGGGGGTGTTTAGGGAGCAGATTGACTTTGGGCGGTATTGCAGGACGCAGGTATGTATGGTAGGGGCAGATGCGAGGGGTTGGGAAGAGGGTTGCTGACGCTGTGCGCACAGTCGTACTCGTGGTATTTTGGCTTGCTCAATGTCGCGGTTGCGATCTTGAGTGCTGTTATTTATTTCTTGGCGCTTAGGAGGAAGAGGTCGAAGGAGCGGATCCAGAGCATGAACGTGGAGTTGGCGAGCTCGGTTGAGCCACTGCGCACTCAAGAGTAGCGCTCCAATGGGTTGATGCCTAGCTACATCGCGTTGCTGGACTACTCGGCAGCACAGACGACCACCCAAGCAAAACAGGGCCCTCGGCTGTACAAGTCATCATCTCTTCCTCGTGGCCAGTACAAACAGAAGAAGCCCAACATATCTCCCGGAACGCCGCGCTATGTCAAACAAAACAAGCAATGCCAAAGCCAAAGCGAGGATATCTAGCGCCATCAGCCTGCGAAGGCGAATCTAGCAAGATCAAGCTTCAACCCAGGCTTCGGCGCCTCCTCTTCCTCACCCTCGCTATCAGGAACGATCAAGTCTTCACTCCCTTTCAAATTCACACCCGAGGCAGCCGATGCAACCGTCTGCGACTCCATCGCCAGTAACTCAGCATCACCGAAGTCCAGGTAATCACTTCCATCGGCTTGAGAGCGAATCCGTTGCGAATCCTTTGCGAGCCGAGTCGATTCTCCTGGCATATGCGCCAGCGGCGAAGAGCAAGGGACTTCCTCAAAGCCTTGCGTATCAGCGCCATACGCTTCCAAGCCCGCATTCTCCGGCGTCGGTGTAGGCCCCGTCCGTTTCGCGACCGAGGGCGCCTTTACTGGTAGCCCGGCATCATCCTCATTCGCATTGAAGCTGTACTTAGCGCGCAAAGCCGATACACTCGCGGAAAGAGAAGCGCTAAACAATGTAGTCCCGTCGTCGCTATGTTCACCAACTGAGCTGAAGCTTGTAGTTTCGGTTACTGTCGTGTTCTGTGAGTCTGTCCGTGACGAGCCCGTTGTTACGGGTTGGCTCTCAGACTCCGACGGCGCGACAGCATTCGCGATACTCGAGTTCGCTTGGTCGTCGACGAAGACGGACATTTTTCTCTTTGATCGTGCGGTGGGAGGCTGCGTGTCATCTGGTAGCTGTGCCAACGCCTCCTCGACAGAGTCGTCTGACCATAAGTTGAACTTCTCAGTTACACCTTTACCTGTCTTCGTGCCTTTCCGTAGCGACGGGCTGTCCGAGACTGCAAAGAATCGACTAGGTCCAGACAACGTACGAGTAGTGCTGTTGGATGACCGCAGCACATCTTGATCAGAACAAAGACGTTGTTTCTTAGGCGGACTCCCAGCCACATGTGACCAAGCGTCCGACATCGTTCGCCTAGGTGGCTGAGGCGCGGAGCCCGTAATAGCCGTCGCAGCTCTGACGAGCGCGGGGCGTGCGGTTATGGGTTCAGCAGACCAAGATACAGGGTGCTGCTGTAGCAAGCGCTGCTGGCTTGGAGATGGCGTGAAGCTGTTCGGATCCAGTTCTGCCAAAGGTGTACGTCTCGGTTTGAAGAAATCGCCGATGGACTTGTTGCTTTTGTTTGGCCAAGGTGTGCTATTGAGAGATTGACTGCGTTGCGGTGGCCGCATTGAGTGCTGGTATCTGCTGTCGAGCACAATCGGTTCCTTCGTGTGAGGGTGTAAGTCTCCTCGCGCCACGCCTGCGGCCAACGTAGGCTCAACGTAATGTCCAATGTAGGGTAGCTTGTGCACGTCGATGTCGGACTCTGGTTCAGTCAGGTTCACAAGTCGTTTTGTCCGTGGGCAGAAGACCCATTGGTAGAGGAAAGTCCTC
Organism: Zalaria obscura; assembly: GCA_024184665.2. Taxonomy (NCBI): domain Eukaryota; kingdom Fungi; phylum Ascomycota; class Dothideomycetes; order Dothideales; family Zalariaceae; genus Zalaria; species Zalaria obscura. Next base: position 615,583 of record JAMKPW020000001.1, on the reverse strand, counting down.
TCTGCCTGACGAAAGGCGTCCAAATAGCCAGCTGGGACTTTCATCTTGCCGTCGAATTGTACTGATCGAATGATGCGATCAACGCTCTTGTGCTTCCTGATCAGTCGATGTGCTGTCTTCAAGCCCATCTTCTCAATCCCCTGAAGATAGTCGCATCCACTCATTATAGCCATGCATCGAAACTCGACATCAGACCAGCCAACGAGACTGACTTCTCGGCAAGCCGTGAAGTCACTGCGATTGATCTCGATACAGTCGCCATATTGGTCCAGCTTCGTGAGAAGACACTTGACGCCGAACACCAGGAGATCCGAATCCTCAGACAGGATGCCGTGAATGATGCCTTGTCTCTCCAGGTAAGCCAGCTGAGAATCAGCCTCAAACGGGGCGACGACGAAATCCACCTTGGCCTTCTTCAACTCCTCCATCAGCTGTCGAGCCATCTCCGGCGTAACATCGACCGCCTTCTGCAACTCCAGATGAGCCTGAGAAGTCTTCCCTACTCTTAACAGCTCCAACCCGGTCTTCTTGCTCTCCCGCCGCCTTGCCGCTCTGTCCTTCTCCGTACCGGATTTGCTGGGGAGGTAGTCACCATCGAACACAAGATAGGGCCGGACGCCGAAATGCATGAGCATGCGGACTCGATTCATAGCAAAGTCGACGAACCTGTCGCGGTCAGACATTTGAAACAATAAACCCTGCAGTCATGCGCAAGACGAAGGCATACTTAGTCGTCGGCTTGTCCGTCGCAAGCTCAATGGCACAGGCGACAGTACCACGATGCAGCCAGCCATAGGCATCGACGCCTATCGTCTGGCCCGCGAACTTCTTGAGGCTGCATGGCTTCTGGATCGATTTGAGCAGAGGCAGCAAGCCTTGGATACCCATTGCTGGGTCTGTCTCCGGAGACGTCGGTCCCGCTCACGGATGTCCAACTCAAGATTGCATGTTCTGTCGTGACATTGAAGGCCGAGTAATGAGTGCCTTTTGTCCAGCATGCCTCGCCTCGCCTCGCCGTTGCAAATGGAACATGAAGAGCGACGCGTCGGGGAGGACGCGCCAGGGCAGCGCTAATGGGCGGCAGGAACAGCCGAGCCCGTGCCCTGCAGGGCAAGCGGGCCAGCCAGCGCCAGCCTAAATCATAGCGGCCGCTGATGCATCTCCAAGATTATTTTGTTAGAGCAGATCTCAAAAGGCGGAGAAGGAAAACATCAAGCATTCTTGCACAGCGCAGTACATAAAACAGTCGACAAGCATGCCTTCCAGTTACGCAAAGGTGCAGAAGCACGTGTCGAAGAAGAAGGGCTCCAAGATCAATGCGCTGCACGAGAACAGTCGCGACTCGCAGCGCCTGAGGCGAGCGGTCGGTCGTGACGATAAAATCTCCAGGGCTGCTGCCGTGCGCGAGAAGGCGAATGAAGGGTTCCGTAAGTACGATCGCAAACGCAGCACCTACATAGTTCTAAATCCTATTACAGTCCTCCGAATCCTCTTCTTCCAAGACCACATCCCTCAACCCATCGCCCCACTGCCCGAGGCCGAAATCCACGCCCTGATCGTCGAATATCTCAAACGTGAAGACGAGGCCCTAGCTGCGCTGAAAGCGGAGCGCAGACCTGGACGCCCGATGAGCACGAGACAACAGGTGCTTGAGCAGCTGCAGGCCACGGAGCAGAAGGAGTACGAGGCCGGGTACTGGATGCCGGACATGACGGACGAGAACAATCTGAAGCAGCTGGAGGCGTGGAAGGGCAACTGGGGTGGACTCGGTCAGGTCAAGTTCGTCAGGGTGGAGAAGAACGGTGTCATTAAGGAGAGCGCGTTTCCTCCCAAGGGTGCTGCGTGAGGTAGTCTCAGCTTGGGAGACGGTTCGGCCTCCTGGTAAGGCGCACCTCCATTTTTCGACGAATGCGACCGGTGTAGGGAACTCGCCATGATGGCTCAGTCTGGCCGCCTCCGGCACCGCTGTATAACTAGGTGAAGGGGCTGCACATCTCGCTCGCTCGATCGTAGCTTGCTTGGGCCGCGATACATCCCTTCCGATGTGTGACCCGCGTATGATGCCATTGTAGCACCCTTGCGGCGTCAGACAGGCGGGAAGAACTTCGCTCATGTTCCGGGATTGATGGAACATTGAATGCGATGAGGCACGGATAGGGGCGCGTGGCAACCTAGAGGATGGAAAGTGTGCAGTGATGCAGCTGGATACAATATCTAAAGGGGCCGACTTATCGCATGCAAAGCATGCACTAGAAGATTTGCATGAGTGGAGAAGTAAACAATCGCAAGGGGCCCAGCTCTCATTAACCACCATTGTGCTCCGCGCACGCAAAATACCGTCGCAATATCCCTCAGCATCATCTCCGGGCCTTTCCTGTCAGTGACCTTAGTCAACGTGTGATGGTACAACCAAGCAGTAACTGAAGCAGGTGGAAAGTAAGGAAGCAGATGTGGTCAGCGCTCCGGCGGCTCTGGAGAGTCGGCTCAAATGATATCTCCAGCCTGACCACGAAGCTCCGCAGCCTGACGCTCGAGGTCCAGAGCATCTGCCTCCATTCGGGCGGCTTGGGCACGGGAGCGCATGGCCTTAGCCTTGAGCTCCTGGACGGTAGCTTGGAGCTCAAGCTTGCGGCGCTTGGCGACCGGGCCGGTTGGGGTTGGTGTGAACATCATGCGCTTGCCGTGGCCGTTCAGGGAACCATAGAAGTCACTGCCGGTCTGTAGTGGTATTAAGGTTAGCGACTGAGCTTGAGTTGCGTGTTCAGGCTTGTGCCTTACCTGGAAGCCATTGAGGCCGTCCTGAGAGCCCATGCCCTCATCGTCCTCCTCGACCTCCGCACCCTCGCCCATGTGCTCGCCAAGCTCCAGATCGCCGTCGTCACCAGCCATGTCCATGATCTCCGTCGGAATAGCCGGGACAGTATGGCGCCTCAATCCATCAAGGATAAGCTGAACGTCATTCCTCACCAACTCCGCAACCCTACGCTGGGGATGACACGGGTTGTTCTGCCTCTGCTGGACCTCGAGGGTAAGGATTTCCTGCGCAAACTCCAGCTTGTTGGCTGTGAGACCCGACAGCTCCTCGATAGCGCGCAGCAGCTCGACGCTCCAGTTCCACCAGGCCTCCTCGACGCCGGGCTGACCTAGTTGCACTTTTGCGCCGCGCTTGCGGTCGATGCGAGGACGGATGTGGGCGGGGATGCAGTCGATGAGTGGCTGGTTCCAGTTGGCTTCGATTTTGGCTTTCTTGTTCATCTTGGCGGTTTGGTCTTTCTTGGGCAGGTCCGAGAAAGGACGCTGGACGGTGCCGCCTGGAGTATTTGGTGTGGACGACATGGCTGTGGTGTGCTAGCGAGGGTTCTCTGGGTTGTGATACCGAAGTAGTTTTCGGTCTAGATGCCAACGAGTGAGCAAGGTGGAAGAACCTCCTGGAAGCGATGGCACGTGGAGGGTCCGGAGCGCGTCCAGCCGAGCGTCAAGTGAGGGATGAAGTCCTCACTTCAACGGAGGTTTTAGGTCTGTGAAATGAGGCGGCCTGGAAAGCTCGACTGCAAAGATATCACTGTGAATGATGAAATGGGGCTGTCTTGGGTGCATGTGATGTTGTTGGGGGTTGAGAAAGGTGTGCTTGTCGCCTTGTTGACGTGCGTCATGTAGAGTAAATAAAATTCACCAACCATGGTGTGAATGGGCATTCACATTTAGCCTACCTTACCTCGACGGTCTTCTGTCCCCTCTGGTTATTGGTACATAAGGGAGAAAGTAAGTCTTGCTATCTGCCCACGTGGGCAAGATGTTCGTTCGAAGCAATGACATCAAGTATGAAAATGCATACTTGCGCGTGTACCTTACGCATGAAGTGAGAAGCAAGTGACCAGGTGTGCGTCTGCAGTTCGCGAACATTTCTTTGCTGGAAAGATGGACCTGGTAAGTCATTCGGCGTCCCCAACTAGATCTCACCCCGTGAATCACTAAGCATCCCATGCTCGGGCATGCATGGACCCTTATTTTCTTCTTCTGCTGTCACCCCATTCTTGAAGCACATAGAAGAAAAAGGAATGACAAGCATACTAGACAGGGAATTATGGTCGGGGTAATCAATGATCCGCGCCCTTCAGCCACGCTCGCAGTCTCGGTATGCGCGAAGCTTGTGTCCTACCTTACCGCCGCCAACGCCGAAAGTCAAATCGAAGTGCGATCGGTGTATGGGATCATAACGAGTGCGGAACGAATGCGGTCAGAGAGTACAGTATTTGAGATTACTACACCGTCTCCTTCCCGCTATGATCCGCTTTGACAGGCATGGGTGCTATCGTAGGGCTGAGCAGCGCATAGGCTGCGAAAGACATACTACATCGGTGGCCCCGGATGATATCTTACTGGACATGGCTGTGCCGGCCTGCTGCCGAGGCATTGTTGTGGCATATTGAAGGCATCTGATACGTGGCTCCGCTTGCTCCTGCATCCAGTACGTACGAAGGTACATATAGGTGGACTCCATGGGGAGGGTAACGCGTCCCGTCGGCGGGGCTGGTAGGTGGCCGATGGCATGGCCCCACGTGAGAGGATCGTCAACAACACAGGTGAGGTATCCATGGCAGTGTGTGAGGCGGAGTAATACGCGACCGGCGGTGCAGGTTGATGCGACTGGCCCACGTCCAGCAGCTACAGCATTTGTCTATTACCAAGAGGCGCACGGGCGCTTGGTTAGGAAGGTGGAGGAAGACCGGAGGCGCCTAGGGCTGGATGACTGCGGATGGGGACGATGGGTGTGCTGGGGTGTGCTGGTTCTGCTGGTCTGCTGGTCTGCTGCTGCCCTGCGGCTGCTCTGCAGGGCGGAGGATTCGAACCCTGCCCTTCAGCCCTACGGGCCCGAGCGCTGATTGGTCTGCTCGCTATGCGTCGGAGCCAAATCTCATGTTTCAACGTCGATACCACCGGATGCCACCCCAGCGCCAGCATTAGCCAGCATTGACAGCCGCACCTGCACCCTGAGTCTGACCCTGCCCAACTCTTGCCTCTTTGGGCCGGGCTCCTGCATGCGCAATACTCCGGCACCGTTGCAGTGTTTTGTCACCGCGGTGCTCGACTTGGTCTAACTCCGTCGCAGTAGCTGAATCACCACTGGACTTTGCGTTGTTACGGTGGCCTGGAGAATCTTATTGCTCCATTCGCTCCCTTCCTTTCGGACCTTGTGCTTTAAAATCGAGACCGATGACCCATCATTGCCATGTCGAGTAAAGGCTTGCCTCCTCGCTCCGCGCCAATGCAGCGATCGGCAACGGAATTGGACAGTGGGTAGCACACAGACACCGCCATTAGCATTTCCCAAGCCATGCCTATCGTACATCCCAGGACCCTGGCTTCTATATTGAGTGCATACCGGAGCGATGCGCGTCCGAGTAGTCTGTGTTTCTTCCTATATATGCTCAGCCCTACGTCTCTGCTTCTTGTACACCAGCTGCTGCCTTGCTACTTCCAAGTACACCAACTAAGCCAATCCATCCTGCCTCATACTGTCCACGCAATTGCCACGCACGACTTCCTGCAGCAGGGACCTTTACGCCCTATCACTCTAGTTCCCCCAGACCCCTGCACCCTCAAGACCCGGGTGGAGAAGCTCCCTATACGCTGGGCTCGGCGTGTGTCCCGCCAACTCTCCCATCCCGCTTTAGCTGAACGTGCTCTCCATATCCTGCAGGCCAATCAGATGCCGCAACCGGGTTCCGTACCAACATCTACTCCCTTGGTCTAACGTTGTTCACACCAATCCAACACGTGGTGAGTGTGACCCAATCTGGCAACTCAAGTACATAGGCCTATCCTGCGGCATTTACTGACCTCACAATTTGCAGTGGACCTTTTCCGTCTCATTGTCTTTTTGTCTGGTGGGGCTCAGTTTGAAACTGATCCTGGTGCTGGTCTTCCCGGACCTATCCCGCGTGAACCCATCAGAGCCCGGTATTCTGGCCCCCATTTGTGTACCCAACCACCTGTTACCCGTTACCCTGATCCTCTTTAGTGAGATCTCTAACCATCCGTAAGTACAATCCCTTAGCCCTGACTCGACTTACATGTGCATTTGCATTTCTATACACGGAAGTTGCTGAACATTGAATCAGTAGACACATACAACAGACCAAACATGGTCTATAGTCAACACTTTGACAAGATGTCGCGCTTCGGATATCAGCCCAGTCAACCGTTCATGGATAGTGAGAGCATGGAATGTGACAGTACTATATACCCATCCCTCAGCTATCCGCCCCAACAAGAGTCAACATATCCACCAGCTATTCGGTATGCGAATCGCATACCACAACAGATGTCCGACCCTCTATATCCCGAATTCGCGAACTCAGATCCGACATGGCCGCAGTCTATTCCCTCAACCATACCTACTCAACCATACTGGCTTTCACCATCCCTGGGACCAGGCTTCTCAGACAGCAACCCAGTCTCATTCCCGACCTACTCAGACACCATAGTCGCCGCGCCAGAAACCTGCACAAGTGGATTCCTAGACCCCGACCCCATGCTCAGCCCGCACCTCGCGCGGCGCGCATCACGAGCAACATCCTTCGCCTCCAACGCCAGCAGCACCTTCAGCCACTCGCACTCCGACGCCTCCGGCGAAGCAACTTCACCCAGCGCACACGAAATGTCCAAATGGGGCATCCGCAACGCCAACGGGAGCTGGAGCTGCGCATTTCCGGGATGTGCGTCTCGCTCGCTGTTCCACCGGGGCTGCGATCTCCGCAAACACTACAAACGGCACACGAAGTCGCTGTTTTGCAGACACAAGGGGTGTCTGCAGGCGACCGAGGGCGGGTTTTCGAGTAAGAAGGATAGGGCGCGCCATGAGGCGAAGCATGATCCCAAGATTGGGTGTGAGTGGGAGGGCTGTGGTCGGATTTTCTCCAGGATGGATAACATGGTGAGTTACAAGTCGACTAGTCGTGCTGTGTTTTGGCAAGGTGCTGATTACTGCGCAGAAAGACCATGTTAGAAGGGTCCACAGAAGGAGTTCTGGTAGATGATGGACGAGTGGATTGGGGGAGGCATTTTGATTTCGGAAGTAGTGCAAGTTGGCGGATACCACATTTTCGCGATATAGGTTTGCAGAGCAAAGAATACCAGTCTATCGCTTCTCATAATCTCGCATCCGTGGTGTTGTTGTGACATCGTAGTGCTGATGGTGTACTGTCATGTGTCGGTATTGAATAAGAATCTCAGCTTTACTTGCAGATTGAAGGCCTAAATTTACAGTATATCAAAACCATACCAATAACACGACCCAATATTCGTACCAATATTTTCGTATCACCTTACCCGACACAAACATACCCGTTTTACCCAATCCTGACGGTGGATGTCGATGCAACATGTGCGACACGCAGCAAGTTCAGGTCAGGTCAGGCCAGTCAAAGCCAAGCCAAGCCAGACAACCACTACCAAGGGAAAAGAAGAAACAACACCAACACGATCTATCGGCCATGCTACAATTGCCGACAATACAGAAGGAGGAAATAAGGCAGCACGAAACATTTAACACAAACAATATGGCTGAGTCCGAAGACCGGTACCTCGATTTGGGCATACAGCAGATAGCTAAAGCACGTCCAACCTACACTCTACCACAATCTACCTACATAGCAAACAGCCCAAGACCACAAAACCCCATATGCGCCCCTCCCGGACCTCCAAGCCGCCATCGAAACATCATGCATAGACAATACAAACGACCCCTCGCATCAGTCCATAAGCCATCCACGAGCCACGAGCCATATGCCCAGGTCCCCCCAAACGACGGCCAAACCCAGTCACCAACCCTCAAAGGGGAAAGCCTAACGCATGCCTAAGAGGCCAACAGCAGCCTTTCGTGCGCGTCTTGGGAGATTTCGGCGCGCCTTTCGCTGCAGGTCTCGGACACAGTCGCCAAGCTCGATCTTTCGCGGTCAGAAAACCATCGCAATGCGCTCGTTCGTTTCGCGCGCTCCAAGTCGTTCAATCACGGGCTGCCTTTCGCGCATACAAAGGTCAATACCCAGTTCCTGAAATTGAGCCGCCAGCGGCATCGAAGAGCGCGTATCGTGAGTTGCTGGATGCTGAGGAAAAGCGACCGCGAAAAGAGGAAGATTGCCGCAAAGAACGGAGCAGAAAATGGAAGTTGTAAAAGCTGATTTGATGGAGGTATCAAAGCGTGTCATTCAGCTAATCCCGCCCATCGCCATGGACGTAATGTACATATTCTTCCCCTCCTGCGTCGTACTCATGGAAGAAATGCTGCTGCTTGCAGAGCATAAAAAGAAAAACCCCGTGAAAAATCCAGTTGCCGTCCCATGAACCCCATTATCGTAGCTAAAAGAAACCACACCCCGCGCCGGTACCCAAAGACGCAATCGTCTACAACTCTTGGCTTGGGCCCTTGCCCTTGACACCGGTGGTCTTCTTTGGGAGGAGGTCTGAAAGAAATGGAAGTCAGCTTCATGATTCTCGTTTGCGATCCAACTGGAATGTGACGTACTCTGGTGGATGTTTGGAAGGACACCACCCTGGGCGATGGTGACGTGGCCCAGGAGCTTGTTCAACTCCTCATCGTTGCGGATGGCGAGCTGAAGGTGACGTGGGATGATACGGGTCTTCTTGTTGTCACGAGCGGCGTTACCGGCCAACTCGAGGATCTCAGCAGCCAGGTACTCGAGGACGGCAGCGAGGTAGACAGGGGCACCTGAGTTGGATGTCAGAAACCAGTTCAGTTCGGATCAGAGAAGGAATGCGACTCACCAGCACCGACACGCTGGGCGTAGTTACCCTTCCTCAGGAGACGGTGGACACGACCGACTGGGAAAGCGAGACCAGCCTTGGAAGAACGGCTGAGAAAGATGTCAGTTTTGGATCAAGTATAAGATGCGATATGAAAATCGCGTTGTTTTGGACCGAAAAAGCGCGTCATGGACGTCGCATAGAGGTGAAAGTAATGGAAAAGGAGCAGTACTCACGATTGCGCGTTGGACTTGGCACCGCTGGCCTTGCCTCCGGACTTGCCTCCAGTCATTTTGATTGAGTTGATGTGGTTGGGTTGGGTTTTGGGTGAGGTTGGGGTGCTGGAAGCGGTTGATGGAGTGTCGTGAGATGAATGGGCGCTGGTTGTGGATGAATGAAGAACGAGGGAGACGTCGCTGTCGGGGGAGCGGTGGGGTTTAAGTAAGAACGCGGGAAAGCGCGCCTGCCGTCACATCAAAGTCTCGCTTACGGTGTTGTGGTGGTAGCTCCCCAAACAGGATTAGCGCGCTTCGCGACGCCATCACCCTGCCCGCGCGATAGACATTGATTTGCTGCGACGCCCGGCGACTATAAAGCCTCCACCTCCCGCGACGTCGACGACCTCTTCTCTTGCTTCATCTTCCATCACACCCAGCACAGCTCACGTCGCATCCATCAACCAACCTCACCCAACCCATCTTATCAACTAACTCAACCCGATTTCAAATCGCATCTTCACCCCAAACCGCACAAATGGCACCAAAGGCAGCTCAGAAGACCCCAACCACTGGCGGCAAGGCCCCAGCCGCTGGCAAGGCTCCAGCTGAGAAGAAGGAGGCTGGCAAGAAGACCGCCGCCCCATCCGGCGACAAGAAGAAGCGCACCAAGAGCAGAAAGGAGACCTACAGCTCTTACATCTACAAGGGTACGTGTTCTACGCGTCGCATCCATCGAACCTCATCGCCTGTTCGGGTTTTCGAACCCAACTTCATCGGATCGCGTCCTTTGTTTTTCAAATCACGTATACTGACGCGTCTTTTCCAGTCCTCAAGCAGGTCCACCCAGACACCGGTATCTCCAACCGTGCCATGTCCATCCTGAACTCTTTCGTCAACGGTAAGTCGCATCCATCATTCAGTTCCTTTTTTCGGTCCGACATTTTCTGATTCATTCCAACAGACATCTTCGAGCGCGTCGCCACTGAGGCCTCCAAGCTCGCTGCCTACAACAAGAAGTCCACCATCTCCTCCCGCGAGATCCAGACTGCCGTGAGGCTGATCCTCCCGGGTGAGCTTGCCAAGCACGCCGTCTCGGAAGGCACCAAGGCTGTCACCAAGTACTCTTCTTCCACCAAGTAAAGGGCTGGTTTCAGCTGCTCTTTCCTTTTCTCTCTCGGATACCACAGCTTTTCTCATGTCATATACCACATGCGACTTGAGCAGCAGGGACGGGCGAGTGTCAAACTTGGCTGGTGTTTCATGGGTCTTTTTCATAATGCGGTTATGGGTTGGGTTTCATCAATTGCTCCTTTTTACTTGACATGGAGCTGAACACGAAGGCGCGAATCATGACGGGGACGGTTGCGAGGTGTACATTATCAGTTCTACTTTTTAGCTGGAAAGCAAATCCAAGGATGAATCTTCCACTACACTCGTTTCCGCTCCCTCTGAATCGTCAGTTACTTGATCGATTTTCAATGCGATCAGATTGAACATGCGAACGCGCAAGAACTGCCTACAAACAACACGCAAAACAGCAGCTTCAAGGTCAAGTTTGCAAGCTCAAACATGACGAACGCGGGGCTGCCAGCTCAGGACTTCCATGACTTCCATCGCCTTAGCTCGCAAACCACAAAGACCGCAAGCCTGGCTTGTTTTGATCCAAGGCACGGACTTGACGCGAAAGTGTCGCGCTGGCTTGCCGGAAACAGAAACGCTGGAATGCCAACGGTGATACGCGAAGCCGCCAGCCCTCTCGACTTCAAATGTTTGATCTGAGCGAACGACGCCGACGCACGTGCCACCGTACAGATCACCGCTCGGGGCAGCAGCGACGCGACACACGCACCTTATGATCTTGCGCGTCAGGTCTGGACTTCAGGACGAGGACACGGTAGAGCGCGATGAATTGGATTGGATATTGGGCATCTAGCCTGGAACGGAAGCTACCTTACGCCTTTCCCTGCCCAGCCAACCAACAGTAACCCCAAGCCAAGCCGTCCGTATGCTGCGCCCAAATGATGGAAGTCACACCCAGCCCAGTAATAAACGCCTCCCAGGCATACAGTAGCATATCATATCGTCGTGTCAATCAGCAAACCACCGTATCATCATCGCTCTCATCACAGCTCTGCACCTCGTCCACCGCTTCCCTTCTCTCACCCAGCCCAGCCTCGCCCCCCTCGCCCATATACTTCGGCTCCGTGTCGTGCACGTGCACAATAGGTTTGCTCTTCTTGCCATTCTCGCCCACCCCCACGACGGCAGAGACATCACTGACCTTCCGTCTCCACTCTTGCCACTCCTCCTCGCTGCGAATCAAGAAGCCGAGAAGCATACTCGGATCCATCTCCGTGACATGCAGGCGCCGCAGCCTTCTGGTGTGGCACGTGGCCACGTCCTCAGCCGACGGGTTCGAAGGCAGAACCGCGCGCGTCGAATGCGGATCCAGGTAGAAGAAATAGCTCCCCTGCGTGCCGATGAAGTAATGTGAGGACGAAGGCCTTCCGCCCGCGATACCCACGCATTCGGGCATCATGAAGACCGCCTTCAGCGCGTCCCAGTATGCGGGCGTCACACGGTCGATGCCGAGACGAGTGCCGAGAAGGATCAAGGTGGGTTGGAAGGTCTTTGTGTCGCCGCGGGCGACTTGAAGGAATGAGTCTTCGTACACGTCGGAGTCGTCAGGACGGACGTAGACGCGGAGGTTGGCGGGGTGGTGGTCGCGGGTGAGGGCCTGGATGCAGCGGGCTGTTGCGGAGGGGCCGAACCACTCGCCTGGGTGCTTGCCGCAGGCTGATGCGCCATGCTCAACGAAGCGGTGGATAGAGAGGGGGGCTGAGGCGTCATCGGCGAAAAGGGCGATTAGATCACGCTCAGTTTCTATGTCTTGGCCTTTTCGCCAGTCTGCGTGGTTGTTAGTGTTGTTGTGAGCGAGGGGGCATCAAGAGACATACCTCTGCCAAGCTGTAGCATCAATAGTGCATTAGCGAGGAGACTCTGTCCGCTCCTGATCATGCATCCCCAACCGGTATCGCTTGTGAAGCCGCCCTGATTACCGATCTGTTTCAGTCGTGTGGAGAAAGACATTGCACTTGTAGCCTTCGGATCTGTGGACTTTGCTATGGTTGAGAACCCCGATCTGTATGTGAGCCATATCTTGGACTCGACATCGTCTAAGAAGGGGGCCGGCCAGCCGTTACCGGCGGCCTCATCTTGTTGTTCGATCTTCTCAAAGCCTTCATCCTCTTTCCCGTGCTCTTGTTCGCTCTCTACTGCCGAGTCTACCTGAGACCGGGATGAGTCAGAGGCAGCGGCCGACAGGCTGTCCCCTGTGTTCGTATCTGCGGACTCTGATGCGGAGGAAGCTGGCTGAGATTCATAGCAATTTCCTAGACACCAGATAGGGGACGGGTCTTCATTCTTTGGCATAGGGTCCCAGAAGTATTGGACGAAGCGCTTGCCATAGCGGGCTATGTTATCATTGTTCATGATACTGAACAGGAAAGGTGACGTAGGCCGAAGTTCAGAGGGTTCGAAGATGTGCTGAGCGCAGAGATGGATGGTCCTTACGCTCCGTTCGATATACCAGAGGACCAGATTCCATACCATAGGATTGTTCGGGAAGGTGCGTAGGGTGGAGGCCGGCGGAAGCTATTGAAGCATGCCGTCCGATAGGCAGTCGACTTTAGTCACAACGTTGAAGGACGACGGAGAGGAAAGTAACAAGATTTCTATACGTGTCAGGGCCGATGAGGCAGAGCAGGCGGACTATTACGACTGTACCTAGGATGGGCACAGTATGGAGTGGTGGTCTGTTGTGCCTGATGCAGCGTGCCAGGCATGAGGCGTCCTCGGCTGACCTGCCATGCGTTAGCGCTCGCGGGGTATCGCGCCGATAAGAGCCGCATTGAATCATCGTCAAAGGAAAGCGCGATCAGCGCCACCTTTGAATACTCTGGACGACTCTTCCCGCACCCACATATCCTCTCCCTAAATTATCGCGACAGACGTCCTTTTGACGAACAGAATCACGCACCTTTCTTTGTGTGGGTGTTGTATCGCGTACGCCAGGTTCACAAATAATGCCCAAGAAGCACAAGGCGAAAGGCGGCAAGAGCGACAAGGGCCACAACAAATTCAGCGGCCCGCGCAATGCGAATGGCCTGAACAAGTCCTTCGTCTCTTCCTCGTCGACACCTCGCCGAGACGGAAGGTTCAACAATGGTCAGTCCCATGACCATTAGTGACACTCCCAAAGCTGACCCCTCCGTCAGACGCCTCTCCACGCCCATACTTCTCAATGCGCGATGAGTTGATGAGCACTGAGCGCCACCACACACAATGGACACCGAGTACCAAGCTCAGAAATCAGGCAATATCATTCGTCAGTGCTGGCGCCATTCAACCTCTTGATGAGCCGGTCAAGGAGGAGGGTATACTGGCGGAGACTGTCGAGGAACAACTTGAGAGTGATCTGGCAGGGCCTGAAGACGCTATGGCGGGAATGACGATTGAGCCTTCCGCTGAAGCTACAGGACCCGAGGATGATGTTAGCGCTGTGGAAATCGACGAAGTGGACATTGACATGACAGAGACGGTCGTTGCCACAGTCAGTGAGGAGCTCAATAAGGCGGACCAGAAGATGGAGGTGCCAGAAGCTGCAACGGCAGAGGACATCCCAGCAGCTGAAGAGCCATTGCCCTTCGTTGTTGATGTTGTTGGTGACAGATCACTCGCCCCGCCTGAAAACACGATATTCGCAACCCGGAGCTCCTCCCCAACACCATCCAACTCTAGCGATGAGGTCATCATGTTTCGTGGCCGGAATGGAGTCACTGTCCGTGACGACCCAGCACAAGCGTCACACGCCACAAAATCTATTCCTCCCGTGTCGAAGACGGCATCGAAGCCTGTACCAAAAACATCTCACGTCACCGACACTCTGTTGAGCGCGCTGGGCGGCTCTTCCGAACCCTCTCAGGCAAGCACCGCACCGGCTTCCGCACCACTGACGGTATCGGCTGAGGGCACATGGGCAAGTCGGCCACCGAGGTGGAATCAAAAAGAGGAGGCGAAACACTGGAAGCACGCAGACCGAGAGGTCAGTGATCGGCGCGAACAGTTTGCTTTGGTTGAAGTTAAGCCTGCGAGTCGCAAGGGCAAGAATGCGCGAAAGAAGCAGAACCGTCAACTGCGCCTGGAAGAAGATCTGGAAGAGGAGTTGCTTCAGGACTATATCGATAATATGGACGAGGAAGAGAAGGCGATGCTGGCAAAGATGAGTAAACTCGACGCTAAGAGTGGTACCGATAGCGCATGGGAGTCTGCTTCTAGTGATGATGATGAGGAGGAAGAGGGGGAGGAGGAAGGAGAGACAGAGTTCATCCTGGACGCGGCAGATGACTCGGACGATCCGGACCCAATGTCGTCTGAATATGGCTCGGATGACGAAGATCGTGAGACCGGCGATGACTCCGATCTCGAGTCCGATCTCGAATACACAGAGCGGGAGCGTTGGGAGGATGAGGAAGATCTTCGTCAGAGACGGCAGGATGCTCTGACGGATGAGGAGATTGCACGCATGCTTGCCAAGCAGGAGTCTCTTGGAATGGGCGGTGATGAGCTCTTAATCTTCGATGAAGGTTTTGGTGATGTCGACCGCGCTCGCGATGGGTTGGAGGACTACAGCTTCGCCCAGCCCAAGAAAAACAAGAGTGGAACGCGCCGTCGCGGTGGCAGAAAGAGCGACAATTTCCCTGACGCCTCGCTTATGGCTGACGTACTAGAGGCGAATCCTTATGGCGGCTTTGATGTTATGGACTTCGAGCGCCCGTCATTGAAGCGGAAATCCAAGGGACGGAAGTCTGCAGGAGCCCTCCCTGAGGAACTGGCACTGCTTTCAGATGAAGAGCTCATTGGCGAGCTGCAGAGCGCCTGGATGAACGACCGATCAAAGAAGAAGCAGAAGAAGGCCGAGCGCGAAGAGCTTCGCGCCTTGGGTCTTCTCGGCGGCAAGGGCAAGAAGAACAAGTTCACAAAGCCGGATCTGCATCAACGGTACCAGGAAGGCATCACACTCTCTCAGATCAAGATCGAGCTCGAGGAATTCTTGGACAACGAGGATTGGCAAACCAAAAACTTCCCACCCATGCTCAAGGACGACAGGAAGATCTTGCACCAGATCGCTGAGCACTTCAACCTGAAATCGAAGAGCGTGGGTGCGGGCAAGAACCGCGCTCCTGTCCTCATCAAAACAAACCGTACCATCGAGTTCAGCGAGGAACGTTTCTCACTCGTATACGGATACGTCCAGAAGGGCTTCTTCCCCAACTCACGCATGAACGGCAAAAAGGGCCGTGGTGCAAATGCAACCGCACAGCAGAGCAAGCTCAACAGGCTGCAGAGGGGTAAGGGCGGTACCGGTGCTGCTGGCGGGTACAGGAACGGAGAGGTCGTTGGAGCTACAGCACCGGAGATTGGCGAGAGTAATTTCGGAAGAAAGCTCATGGAGAGGATGGGTTGGCAGAAGGGTATGGCACTTGGTAAGGAGGGCTCGCTGGGGCTGTTGACGCCGGTTGCCGCTGTGGTTAAGAGCG